>CAUJNA010001125.1:137477-214977 GCA_963377175.1 Effrenium voratum
ACGCAGTTGTTGCAAGCGCAAGCGAAAACGCGACCGACCAGAAAACATCCTGGGTGCAAGCAAAGCAGAATTGATTTTGCTCGAAGCATAGGGAAAAACGCAACTGGTCGCAACAATCGGCCGCGGCTCACAGCTTCTCGCATCGTCAAACTCTCGGAATGCCCCGACTCTTTATCTGGAAGACATAACGGCTTCGTTTAACGGTTACGGATGGGGAGATATATGCCTAGACTCTTGATCTAGAAGACACAACGACTTCGTTCAAAGTCCGGACCATTTTTCCGAAATATCCCGGATATTTCGATAGTCGCACTCCAGACCATTTTTCCGAAATAATTATTCCGGATATTTCGACGATAGCATTTCCCGAAATATTTGGAATATTTCGGGAAAATGGTTCTTAAAATATTCGGAATATTTTAAGAAAATGGTGGATGGCTGCGATTCCCGGACCGTTTTCCCGAAATATCTAGAATATTTCGGGAAATTGGTCCCACAAAAAATGAAGCCACTATGTCTTCCGCACATATGCCCGGGGTAGCCCGGACAGATTTGAGCGAGCGATCCGTAGGAATTATGAAGCGGTTACATCTTCCCGGGGTAGTCCGGACCAATTTTCCGAAATATCCGGGATTTTTCGGAAAAGCGGTCCGGGAAAACGCGCGCACGTGCGACGAGCAAGTTTCACGGTTTCGTTTTATAGAGTAAATATTTTTAGTAATTCTGGCTCGAAAATTATAAAAAGATAATTCATTTTGGTAATTCGGATTTAAAAATTATAATTTTTAATATAAATATAATTAAAAAAACATATTTTATTAATTCCGTTTTGAAAATCATTATTTTTTATATAAATAAAATAAAAAAGATTAATATCGTTGATAGATCCGGTTCGAAAATCGCAATTTGAGAATATAAATATAATAAAGAACATATATTTTGGAAATTCCGACTCGAAAATCGTAATTTGCCGATATAATTTTTAATAAAGATTATAATCCGAATTCGAAAATCGTAATTTTCAATTTAAATATAATAAAGACAATTTATTTTGGTAGCTCCGGCTCAAAAATCATAATTGATTAATATAAATCTAATTTAGAAAAAAAAATAAAAAATGTAAGGAATTATCCTTACTAGATCCGACTCGAAAATCGTAATTTGTGAATATAAATATAATAAAGGTAATGAATTTTGGCAATTCCGATTCGAAAATCATTATTTATCAATTGAATTTTTAATAAGGAAAATGATATTGATAATTCGAATTCGAAAATCATAATGTTTAATTCAAATATAATAAAGAAAATATATTTTAGCAGCTCCGATTCGAAAATCACAATTGGTCAAACCAAATATATTTGAATATTTCAAAGAAATATACTTAGCAGATCCGGCTCGAAAATCACAATTTATCAATATAAGTGTAATAAAGGAAATTCATTTTGGCAGCTCGGGCTTAACAATCATATTGTTCAATTCAAATATAATGAATAATTATATTTTAATAATTCCAACTCGAAAATCATAATTAATCAATCTTAATTAAATTTTTGGAAGACTAGTAATATATGGAATTAAATACAATATATTAATTCTTTTTATAATAAATAATAAATATATATTTAAAAATACATTTATAAAATATAATATATAATTATTTGATTAAATATAGAAAATATAGAATAAAATTTAGATTCCTTGTTAATAAATTTATATTTATATTGAATCAATATATAATATTCGAATCAGTATCATTTAAATTATGTTTTATTTAATTATATTTATTTTAAATAATTAATTATTATATATTATATATGTTTTTTTCATAATTATATTTATATGGAAAAATAAATGATTTTCGAGTTGGATTATAGTTCCTTTATTATATTTATATTAACTAATTATATTGTTGAATTGGAATTATTAAAATATATTTTGTTTTTTAATTTTATGTTAAATATATATATATATATATAATTTTCTTGTAAATAATATAAATGAATATGTTCGATTCAAAATTATTCAATCACATATTCTTTCTATATTCATATATAATTGAGAATGTTCATATTAAATCAATATTTAAAAAATATCAATATTTATAATAATCGTTTATAAATCAATATCATACATATACAAAACCAAATAAATATAAATATAAATAATTTCTAAAAAATTATTATTAAATATAAATATATAAATGTTTAATTTCAATAAAATTAATATCTCGATTTCAATTTAAATTAATTTGTCTATTGAATTCAAAATTGCTAAACTAATATATTTTTTTAAAAAAAAACATATATTTTTTCAAACCAATATAAAATTCCGCAAAATTATTATAAACAATCCAATTAAAATAATTTTCATTTTTAATATTTCTTTTATCATTATAAAATATTCGATAATTCTCTGTATTTTAAAACATCCTAATATTCTCCTTATAATTCGGGCAATAATAAATAAAATTCCAATCCCATCCAATAAATAATCCAAAATATTTCTATATCAATCAAATCATTATAAGAATCAATTAGTATTATATATTACAACAAGAGGGCGGGTCGGCATGGGGGCTGAATTTTTCAGATTCCTGGGGGCTGAGTTTTTCAGATTCCTAGGGGCTGAATTTTTCAGATTCTTGGGGACTGATTTTTTGAGATTTCTAAAATCTGAATTTTTCAGATTCTTAAGGATTAATATTTTTTTCCATTAAAAATACTAAACAATATCAAAAATATAGGATCAAGACCCATGACCTTTTAGATTTATTGGGGTGCGTTTTTCTTTTTTTTTGCTGCTAACATACAAGTACAAATTCATGTTCGATCCAATAAAGATTTAGATATATCCAGACCTGGAAAATAAGCTAGCTTCAAGCTATACAGAAAACAACCTATTAAAAATTATATTGCACAAATATCATTATATTGCATACAAATATTTAACATACAAATATTTAACAAACGTGTGTCTATAACGTATTTTTGGATAATTAATATGTTTATACATGCCAAATTTATAAACCTCAGGGTGCTAATTTTTGCAAGACATATATTTAGCACAAATCTTTAATAAAATTTATATACATATGCAATATTTTGGAAAAAAAAATATTTAGCAATCTAAAAATAATTGTATATTTAAACCAAATAGTAGTATTATATTATTATTCTAAAATATATAAATATAACAAATATAATTCATTATATATATAAAATCATAAAAATCAAAAAATATCATTAATCTATACAATTACAAAATTCAATTCTTTTTACAATTAGATATTCAATATTTCAATATATATATATAAGCTCTATCCATGCTCTTAAGAAAAACAACTAACACAAATATATTTATCGCAAAATAAACTAAAACAATCAAATCATAATTCCAATCTAATTACTTAAATTCAAGAACCATCTCATTATATTATAAATATTTTATATCAAGAAAAATTACATCAAGAAAACATCAACAACATAATATCTTCAAATAATATGTTCCAAAAATAAACAAAAACACAAACCAAAAACCAAACCCATAACCCTAAATTAAGAAATACAAATAATAAACCATTTTTTTAGGATTTACGTGTGTTTTTACTAAAACACATCAATTCCCAACAATCTAAAAATTCAATCCCCGAGAAGAAAAAAAAATCAACCTCCATAACAACCCCTTCTATAGAATAAAATCCCATATATTAAATATAAAAACCATATTTTATTTATGAATTTAAATTCTTAATAAATATAAAATATAAATAATCAAATCACAAAATACATAATTTAATCGAACAAAAAACAATAACAACAACAACAACACATATAAACAAATATCAACTAAAAAAACGAAAAAAACAAAAAAAGAGAAACACAACGCAAGAAACGCGACATAAGAAAGCACAACAAAGAGAGAGAGAGACGACAAAGAGAAAGAAAAACAAACAAAAGAGGAAAAGAGAAACATACAAAGAAAGAGAGAGAAAGAGAATAATTAAGAGAGACAAACAGAAGGAAAAAGAAAAACAAAAATAACAAGAACATAAATAGAGAAGGAAAAAAATAGATACAAGAGAGAGAGAAGGGGACAATTAAGCGTGGTTCCAAATCATAGTTCTAATGTTGTTGAAATTTGCTCCTCCCGGCTCCGAACATTGCTGGTAGAATATACAAGTCTCATATAATATAATTACAACTTTGCTTTTCTTTCCGTCATTGACCACACAAGCCGGAATGTCTTTATACATGACCGGCGTGTGGCTCAGGTCTTGAAACTTGAAAGGACGAATCACGCACGGGAAATCCTTCAAAATTGACATGGAATATGGCCAAACAGCCTCACCCCTCCCTCAAGAACAGGGTCCTTTAGCCACCCTTTCCGGGTCTAGCATTACCTCACCAGGATTCCTGTATCTATATCTTGGGGAAATCCCTGCATTTTTCCCAGGCCCCAAAGGACAGTCCTGCTCAAGATTCTGCGGGAAGGTCCAGCCACGTGCGATGTGGTGCTTCTTCAGCAAAGACTGGCTTCACCAGCTTTTCGCCCCTGGCCACACGTTAAGCCCTTCCCAAACCAGAATTGCACGACTGCCAAGCACGTGGAAACACATGAGCAATTTCCTTGAATTTGAAAACAACACAAACACATTGAAAACAACACAAACACAAATGCAGTTCAACCACACATTGCTTGCGTGCTTGCTTGCTTCAGTGACTGTGGGAAACATTTCTGGGCAAAGGCACCGTAAAGGCAGTGTTTTGAAACACCATTTTTCCCCAGAGGGTTTTTCTGGGTACCTCCTGAGGATGGCGTTTTTTTGGGGGAGCTCCTCAGAAGGTGCCAAGGGACCCCTCGTAAGGGTAGCGACCAAGGCCAAACCGCCTCAAGATGCTCTCGGTGAGGTGCACCAACTTCAGGCTGCAGCTGGGTGGAAAGAAGGCGAGCACCTCGCGCCTGGGCGAGTTGAGAGGGTCTTCACCCTCTTTTTTGGGGGGGGCAGACCCCGCTTAAGAGGAAAATGACCCTACCAGCGATTCCATGGGTTTGTGCACAGAGCCCTGAAAGACGACTTTCCTCTTGGAAAGGGCGTTTTTGCACTTGCATGTTAGTTGCACTAAAAAGACACACCCACATCTCTTGTGGAAACTCTCAGGAGTTGATCATACCCAAGCTCACGGCGAGTGGTTGGAAGTATTTGTTTGTTAGCACCCTCAGTTTAAAGTGAAAAAGCTGAAAAAGGGCGCGCTTTGGATAACTGGCAGCATGAATGGAATCGTGAATCTTAGGGGTTTCCATTACCCCAAACCACTACCCTCCAGGGAAGCATGGGGTATGGGCGCCCCTCGAAAGTTTGCGATGCCAGGTTTTGAACTGCAACTACTAGTTGTCGCAATTGGAAGGTTCCGCATCTGACCTCTTCTGGGAATCTGTCCCTTGAGCCTCCCGAATCACAATATGTTCTGGACTATATCAAATCTCTCGGAACGACAACTTACGTGTTCAGAGCTGTACTTCCACCATCTCGTTAACCACTGCTATAATTTCCGTGGGGTCGCAAATCCCGACCTCCAGCATTTCGGTGAACCCGGCGCCTTTCCTAAGATGGCCTGTCAATGTGCCAAATACAGGGATCCTTACATTATACACCTGAACATTGCCTTGTAAATGGTGGTTTCCCTGTGTTTTGGTGGAAAAAGCCATGTTTCAAATGGGAAAAATGGTATCTTTTAAGGAGCCCTGAAATAGTTGGCCTTCAAGACATGCTCTACAGGTTTCAGCTAGCTTGCTCCAGGTGCCCGCAGCTGCTTCACTTCCACGAGCGAGTTTCGCTGCGCGCTGGGCCAGTATCCATTGGCAAGCGCAGCAGCTGGAGTTGCCCGCCCAAACCGGCTGGCTGAATTTGGGTATGAAGATCAAGCACTCAAGCCTTCAGTGACGCTTAAGTGTCTCAAACAAAGACAACAGCTTCCGTTGGGCGAATCTCAGAAGTGGCCCAGAGGGTAAGTACCTTCTAAGGAGGTACTCAGACCCTTTCCACCCCCGAAAAAAGCCCTTCTGCTTCTGGGGCGCCCCAAACCATGCCTTTGGCTTCGACTCAGCTCCGCGCTGCCCAGCTTGCGCTGCGAAGTGCACTGCGGTCTTGCCATTGGCAGCCGGTGCCAACGGATCCACCCCGAGCTCCTGGCGGCTGCGGGCTCCCAGGGATGCGCCCTCCAAAAAACGCGACTCACTCCAGGCTGACATAGCAGACTTGATTCTCGCGGCAACATTGAGATTGGCAGTTCCAGTCCCCAAATTGGTTATTTGCGCAGTTTGGATTCCTGGGGTCTGGCTCAATATGTGATTCATGGATGGGGAATGCGCCCTCACACTCGCCACCTATTAAAAACAACAAACATATGTTCGGCCCAAGGATATGGTTAAGTATTGTTGAGTAGGAGGTGATGGCCGCTACGATCTCAGGCTCACTTGTTTCCGATTGGGTGGAATCAAGAGGCACAAGTGAAGGACAGCAGAAAAGAACCCAATCTCGCTTTGAAATTGAATTGACGCACTCTCCCGGCAAAAACACCTTTTGTCGTGACGGCTTAATCCATTTTGTGGTCGACAACCTTTCTGACTGCGCCCCCAAATTCGAAACTGACATGCACCAGGCACCGTTCCCCCGAACTCTCCTGAAGCAACTCCAAGACGTTGACATGGCCTCTGGCCGCCTGGCTTCGTTCGAGGCTCTTTTCAACGGGAAGCCCCTCAAACTCTTTTGTGGCCCAACCAAAACAAGTAGAAGGCAAACCTGAAAGTGCATGGCCTTTGGGGCAGTTTCCATTACGAAATGGAATTGCAGGTTCAGAGATGCAGCACCGGTCGTAGACGGTCAAAATACAAATGGGTCTGTCTCAAAAACGGGGGTATACCCCAAACTGGCCTTGGTTTTCCCTTTGCCGTCCCTGTTAAACCACCAACACACATGCCAAAAGCTAGCTCTACCATGCCCCACAGAAGAAAACATAAAAAACAAAAAAAAAAAAAAACACATGGCGCACAAAAACAGGGATCCTTACATTATACACCTGGACATTGCCTTGTAAGTGGTGGTGTCCAACTTTATTTTGGTGTTGAAAAAGCAACATGTTTCAAACGGTTGCAAAATGGAGATCTTTTAAGCTGCGCCCTGCAAAAAGAAGAACGGGTTTCCTCAGGCAACCCCGGAGACCATTTGTGTTCTTTGTTTTTGAGGAAACCCAACCCGAGAAAAACAACGAAAAAACAAATGGCGCACAAAGAAAAACAAATGTTTTTGATCCATGTTTCCACTTACCAGGGTTCCATTTTGGTACCGGTTTTTTGAGCTTCAGCCAAATGGGGCACAGAAAGAAGGGGTTTCCTCAGGCAACAGGCCCACATCTCACAGGATGATCTCCGAGGCTTGGGCCGCCCGGTGCAGGGCCGTGGCCCCAGCGCCGTCCGGCGCCAGCAGCGCGCGGGGCGCGGCAACGGCCAAGAACCGCACAGCCTGCGTCTTTTTGGAGCACAAAAAGGGACCAGGAAAGTTTTTTTGCTTTTTTTAGGGTCTTCAAAAAGAAAAAACAAATATGTTCGCATGCTTTGTTTTTCTCATTTTCAGGTAGCAGTCTCTTGAAGTGGTTCCCTCCTTCAAGCTTCGTCCCCTGCAAACTGGCTTCCCCTTTTGACGTGGCTTCCTCAACTAAACGGCTTCCCTTTGCTTGACGGTTTTGTGCGTGCTTTTAAATGGGCTTCCATTTTGTTGATTTCAGCTGCTCACTCCTCTGAAGTGAACTCTTTTCAAAGGGTTGTCCTTCTTTCTTACATTATATCCCGTTCCTAATCAACCCGCCTTTTGCAAAGCGGTGCCCACGTGTTGAACTGGGTTTCCCCTTGCACATGTTTCCTACTTGTACAAACGCCAAGTCAAGTGCTTTTTTGTTCCGTGCTAGAAAGCTTTCAGTTGCTTCCGCCTGAGAAGCGTCCACATACATGCTTTGACGCTTCCCCTTCTTGACGTCAGCTCCCCTGTCGAAAGCTGCTTCAAGCGATCGCCCCCCCCCCCCATTTACGAGGTGTTCCAATTTCAACGCTCTGCGGGCGTCTCCGTAGTTTCGACCAGGTTAACCGTGGCTTGAAGCGGCTTGCGTGTGTTGAAGGTCGTGTCCCATGTTTGTAGCTACTTTCCTTTTCTTTTAGGTCGCTTCCGCTTCTTCGGGGGTCTCCGACTGTCAAACTGCTTTCTCATGTGCAGCAATGTACACCAGATTCGTTTGTTCCAGGCCTCGTCCCTTTTGTGAGGTGGCGAAATTCCCTTCGGCAAGTGGTTTGCTCCTTTTTTTGAATGGGTTCACCTTCTTTTTCCCCTTTCAAGCGGTTCCTCGTGCTTCAAGTGGTTTCCCTTTTGAATGTGGGCTCCAAGTTGTTCGGCGGTTCCCCCTTTCAAGCGGTTTTGCCCCCGTTTCAATGCTTGAGTCAGCTTCCTTGGCAGTTGCACCACGGCTCACGGCCACAGGTCGAACCACAGGTTTTTGCAGGTGTTTTTTGCAGGCCCGCGAGCACACCTCGGACACAGGCACCCGTGCAGCTCGCGCATGCTGGAAATTACGCTTACATGCTTCGGTAAAAGCACACTTTGAACACCCGCGTGTATGCCCACGTGCTGGAATGATCAAAACGCAGCAATGTGTCCAAGCCTGCCATATGATAAGCGCATGCTCACGCGCGTTCGCTCAGCCCTGTGTCCACGCCTGCCAAAGGATAAATCGCCGTTGGGCCGCGTGTTTCCCAACGAGGCCCCCCAAAAAAACAGGGTCACACCCACACCAACAAACACGCGCTCAAGCGGCCCCCCCTCCAAACTTCCTGAGGTCACCGGGAGTGGGGCCCACCTCTTGTGACATGCTAACGCCTAGTCCGCAGTCATTTTAAGGACACATGTCGGGTCTGTTTTTTTTTTGAGGGCACCTTTTTTGTGTCTTACGTTTTACAGGGAAAGGAGAAACACAACTTTGGTGGTTCACCTCGACAATACACACGCCGTGCGATAAGTAGGGAATGAGAAATGGAATGAGAAATGGAATGAACCCAGGCTTTGGTTTTCTTCAAGGAAGTCACCAGCAAGGCATGAGATAAATCTCGGGGTCATGAGCCATTTCTCATTCCCAGCATCTCTCGCACCGATCACAAGTTTCGGGTCTGCTTGAACCAAACAAAAATGCGACTTCAGGCGCCTCCACATGCCCACAATCCGCGGCCAAGTGGACGGCAGTCAGGTCACAGGCGTCTCGCGCGGTGAGGTCCTCAAGCGCGCTTGAAACGGCAGGCTTCCGCTGCGTGCTTGAAGCCTCTCCCGAAAAGGGTGGATGTTTTTTAGGTGAACCAAAATGGCGGCTGTTTTCCCTTTTGGTTTCTTTTAACACAACCAAAATGGCGGCTTTTGTTCCTCTTGGTTTCTTTTTAACACAACCAAAATGGCGGTTATATTTTCCCTTTTGGTCCGGTTTCCCTTTAACATCCACTAAAAAAGGCACCCTCGAAAAAGGAAAGATCCGAAAGGAGAGTCCCAAGTATGCCATCGGGGCTGCGTCTATCTTTTTCTCATCGTTTTTTGGGTTTCGAACAAACATGGCGCCCCTGACCCGAAGCCGAATGGGCAATCATTCACCATGAGCCCGTGGCAATCGTTACTTGGATCTGCTCATCCTTCGGAAATCCGTTGACTTCACAGGTTCCATGGCAGTGATGCAAATCTGGTGTGGGGAGATTACAAGGGCCTCTGGAATTGATAGATTTCCTTTCATCACTTCGTGTCTCAGGAAGAACAGCCCCCCCAGCTTGGGCAGCAGCTGTCATGGGCTTGCAAAGAATTCATCGAGGGTCGACGACCCTCGGACAAAAGTCACCATCTGCCTTTTGATGGCTCAACTGCTTGAGTCAGGCGATAGGCCAATCAGCTCTTTTGTAGTCGACATATCATGATCCGCTCAGATTTCATTGTGGATTGGGAACGCGCAGCCGTGCGACAAGAAGAAACTCTTCCGAAAACATGGGCCTACTTTTCTTGTGGTGTTAAACACCCATTTACCATCAGAGCCAAGATCCTGACAAATTGCAGGGTCCTTGTGGAAACATTGTGTTCTGGCCAAAAAATGGAGTTCATGACCTTCTAACCCGTTCCCGGACCGTTTTCGGACAGGCCACAGCACACTGGAAGCCTGTCAGCGGGGCCGACGGCCAAACGGCCAAACGGGGCCCGGGGCCCGGGCCGCTTTCGCCTCATGCAGCAGCTGCAGCACAGCGCAATGGTTGCCCAGCGCCGCCTCAGGTCTTTGGATCTCTCGAGTCCAGAAACTCCTGGGGCTTTCAATGGAAGACCCGACCCCTCCATTAGACACCCCGGGAGATTTTTGGGGGGTCTCAAAACCTGGCTGCTTGAGGGCCCTAAATTGATCCGGGAGCGTCTGGGAAACGACCATGCGCTATTTAGTCCTCTGATTTCTCCTTAGCCCCCCAACCTTTCAGACCTCTGGTTTCAATTCTAACTCTGTGTATTGTCACCATGCCCCATTCTCCGCGCACGGGAATCCTCATCGCCTAATAACTTAGCGAATTCGTCTTCCGAGCAAGCTTCGCGCAGGCGGTGCTAGCTCGGCGTTGCTGATGGTGGTCGCAATGTTACCCAGGGAGAGAAACATAGAACTGGGCTGCCTGTTTTTGGATCCCCCGCTAAAAGTGACTAACTTTTAGTGTTTGAATAGACATCTCCACTAAACACTAAAAGGCTAAAAGGCTAAGGGGATGGCTAGGAGCCACCAAGAGAACATGATGTGCTAACTGAGGAACTTGGCACACTCGCTCCCCAAAAGGTTGTGGGTGAAAAGGACACCCTCTTCTTGCTGGTAGATTTGAAAGGAGTAGAGAACTCAAAACGAAAATGAACTCGGAGGCTGGGCCTGTCATACGCCCCTTTGGCCGTTCTGCTTCGGTGTCGGTCACGAATTTCTTTCCAAGCCAATTTGTTGAAGAGACCGTGTTTTTCTCCTTTTGTAATTTTATTTATTTATTTTTTCCCCGGTGCAGGGGGAGATTCACTGCAGGGGGCCAGGTTAGCTTAAAGCTCAAGCGCCCATGTCGGTGAAGGCTGAAGCTGGCTACGGCCAAGTTTGCGGACCAACAAAGGCACCCTTGAATCAATGAACTTATTTATTGAGACGCTTGGCATGCCTCACTGGACCATGACAATTGCCCTAATTGTTCCGACATGTTCCGAACTTGTTCCATGTTCAAGGACATGTTCAATCATTTTCAGTATCGGCTTAGGCATGGATGCTTATACCACCAATATAGGCTTGTAAGGCGGTAGAACCCCCTCAAGTGGCATACTGTGGATGGACGCAAACCTGCACCACCTGAGAACCCCTGGTTTCGGAAAAACAACAACAAACGTTGTGGTTTCAACCATGGTTTCTCAGGTGGTGCGAAGGGATGTCGTCCAACAGTGCAACCTCCATGCCCCCAACCCCCACCATGTTGACCCCATATTGCTCAACCCCAGTTTACTATGGGGGTGCTCCCCTCCAAGAGTGGTCTGATTCCAACCCCAAAACCCAGAAATGGACACACACACACACACACCCAGGAATCCACAGGGGTTCTGCTTACCCCGGGGTCGTTCCCTGGAGCACTGCCCGGCAGCACGCGGAACGAACCCGGCGGCGCCTGGTGCACCGCCCGGCGGCGGAGCGGAGCCGCCGAGGCCTCCAGGTCCGTGGCCAGCAACCGCTGGACCTGCCATGGGCATGAGTTGGTGGGTGGGCGGGCGGGTTGGTGGGTGGGTGGTGGGTGGGGTTGGTGTGGGGTTGGTGTGGGGTTGGTGTGGGGTTGGTGTGGGGTCCCAAAGCAAATCAAATCGGGGTTCCCTTGAAGAAAATCATAGGGAATGGTGTTTCGCCAAGTTGTGATCGTTTTTTTTTTTTTTTTTCCCCGATAAATTTTGCCCAGAAAACAGTCGACTGGCGAAACCTTGTCAGACACTTTGCCAGACACTTTGACACTTTGTCACTGTTGCTGGGAAAAAAGGTTACAACTGGCGATCCAAATGCCCAAGGACTTGCTGCGATAGGCAGGGAATGAGACATGGAAAGAATCGTTCTGGGATTCCCTTAGGAAACCAACTCGGGGTTCCCCTGGAATGTTTTTTGTCTTTCTTTTTTTTGTAAGGGGAAAAGAAAACCAAATCAGGAAACCATAATAAATGGTTTATTGAATTCAAGGAAACCAAATCGGATGGGGTTGTTCTTTTTGGGGACATTCCTTCAGGGATCCTGCCTATCTCACCAGCAAGAGGACATGTTTCCCGTCTTTCTCACATCACATGCTAAAACACTGCTCCGATCCGGTTTTGGGATGAGTTGATTGGCATTCTGGGTTTTCGCGTCGGACATGTCATTTGCCAGCACCCAACAACTGCTTGGAAGGACATTGGGGTTTGTGATGTGGGACAAAGCAGCTGGGCATTGGTTGGTATCTGGTGAGGCACTTTAAGCCCTGGCAAAACAAAACCACAACAAAACCCCATCCGTACTTGGACCTGGGGTGGGTCTTGCTCACTGTTAGAAAGGCTGCAAGGAAGCCAAACAGCAAGTCGAACATGATGCTTACTCATCCAACATGGTTTGGCGTACCTGGACCCGATCGGGGATGCATCCTTCCGAAAGGGAAGGGGCTCTTGTGCAAGTCCATTTGCACCAAACTGATTTGCGGCGGTGTCTTGTCCTGAACACATTGGCACCCCATTTTTGACAATCACGCCGTCTGAAGAAACCAAAGCAACTGTGTCCTGGTCAGTGCCAAACTCTGGAAGCAATGCCAATAACATCACCATGAGGACTCTTGGCTTCAAATCTTCTGCATCCCGAAGGGTGGTTGAACAGGGATCCGGATGCATTATACACCTGAACATTGCAACTTGTAAATGGCGGTTTCCAACTTTATTTTGGTGGAAAAAACCATGTTTCAAATGGTTGCAACATGTATCTTTTAAGGAGCCCTGTTGAAGGGCTAGAACTTTGTTCAGATCCTTTCAAGCAGAGTCCGCCCTGAGACAAGACTGCTAAGTCCTCAAGACTCCTCAAGCCAGTTTAGACATTTTGAAGATGGCTTTTCAAGTATCCTTCAGGCTTAACAACCTGTCCACACTCGGGCGTTTGGTCAGCTTTCAAGTGTCTTGTGGGCTCAATAGAGGGGCCGGGGCTGAAAACGACTTTCATGGGCTGTTCGGAGCTTCCAAGCTGGTGAGTCCTCCAATCCGTTCCGAGTGCTCCAGAGTGCGAAGCAGTACGGAGCTGTTACGAGGCCCTCAAGCCGTTTAAGAAGTTGCTAAGTTGTTTCTGTATCTTCGGGCTTGAGAAGTGTCCTAGAGTTCTCACGAGTGCACAGAACCGACGAAAGGCTGGGATGCTGAGAGACCTCAAGCTTGATTGAGAGACATTGAGGAAGTTCAGTGACTTCAAGCTTGGCTGGTCGAGAGCCCTCAAGCCGTTTAAACTTGTTTAGGCTTTGTTAAAGGTCCTCGCAGCTGTTGGCACCGTTTCAGATTCCTCATCGGATTCAACTCAACTAGCGGCCCAGTGGGTGACCGCTTGTTGGAGGAGGCCACGCTAAAGGAAAGGCTCATGTTGACCTGCTATAGCTATACACCTTTCCGCGGCCCTGCCTGGATCCACAAAGAAAGTACACCGTGCAACTAAGAACCCTGTGCGTTCCACTAGGGACCTGGCCTACAGACTTGCTCAGTGTTGATGCTGCAAAAACATGACGGGTCCCAGGGCGGTCGCTGTACCCGCGTTGGACAGATTGAAAGGAACACCCCGCACGAGTCGCCAAATCATCTGCGAATACTACCAAACTCTTGATGACCCTGAGTTAATTCGTGTTTGCTTAGAACGCTAGAATGAGACGTGTCCACTGCAGATGCGCAGGCTGTCTTTCATGACTTTTTGTTGGCTTGGATGGCTGGGGCTGAGCCCCCGCAACAAAAGCAAGAACGCCAAAGACGTGTGAAACCCCATGGAGGCCCAGCATCGCCACGCAAAAGAGGACGCTGCTTTTGGTGGATGGGAAGCCTTTGTTCCAGGGGTTGATTCCCCATTCTTTCCAACCATCGTTCTTTCAAAAACCTGCCATTTTCCCTGGGTTTCTGGAGGTTTTCTGGAAAGAAGGATCCCTGGAAAGAATGGGGAAGCTACCCGATTTGTGAGCGCTCCTTGCGCGGCGAACCGACGAACTGCCTCCTCCACATCCCCGCGGCGAGCCGGGCCATCATCCGAGCAAAGCGCCATGTTGGATAAACTGGGCCCGTTTTCAGATTCCCCATCGAAAGTGACTAACTTTTAGTGGGTCAAATTCGGAAACCACCGAAACTACCACTACAGACTCTTGCCGCCAACCCGAAACATCGCACTTTTCTTCCCTCACTTTTCTCTTGTCGAAAAGTGCACTGGAATCGCGAAACGCCCTCTTCCAGTGGGTCCCATCTGTTGGGACCACGGACGGTGAAGCAACTCACTCACCTTGGAGCCACCAGCAATGCCGCAGGCGCCGGTGCACAAGACTTGCCTTCCTGCGGTTGCTTAAATACCAAGGCCCAACCGAAAACAGGGAGACAAGGGCGCTGCTAAGCAACTGGGACTCCACCCTGACACGTTGAACGCAGAACTTGCGATTGCAAGTCCGACCATCGAAGCCCAAACGACGTTCATCTCTGCCCGCGAATCATCGCATGCGATTGAACCCCCAGCTTTGCGAGAACCTGAGTTTTTGTCTGTGATCTCTCATCGAGTTTGTTGCTCTTGCAGCATTCAGGGAATCCACAACTTGGTCAGAAGCAGGCGACGCTGTCTATCCCGCTGTATGGCAGGCATCCTAGTTGACCGATCTGCAGAGACGGGATAATATGTTCTTCCAGCTTGAGATGTCTGTTCTGCTCTGCCAATCTGGGTTCTACCAAACAGCTTCTGCACGAGAAATCTGTCAAAGCACAGCTTGAGGCCCTTGTGCTGCATGGCGGAGCCCGCACTTTTAACCTCACACCTCCGCTCTGTGGTGAAAGCTGTTAATGCTTCCGCAAAATGCGCCTGTCTGCGCAGGGCAAAGAAAGCTTCAGCTTGAAACAGGGGTCATTGGCGCGTCTGCTCAAAGGTTTTCACGAGTTGAGACGAAATGGTCGTAAGCCCTCAGAAAGGCCTCATGTAGGGGTTGTTTGGGCTTCCTCTCTCCCCCAGCCCCCATGAAATGGCTAAGGGCATTTCGCGCAAACAAGAATGACACGAATCTAGAGGTGCTTGCACGCACCCCTGCCCCTTGGAACAAAACAAAGGACACCTGCCTGATCGTTTGGTATATACGTTCAAGCACATGTTGAATAACTCAAGCAATCTCATCTGTAAAAGCCAAGCAATCAGGTGAGGTGATGCAAGAGAACCCAGCTAAGATAGACGTGCTGTAAGATAATGCAGCTACCATAGCCCAAGCTCTGTAGCGCGCTCTGAGTTTGACACCCTGGACCGACCTCCCCGGGCTAGCCAGGGCAGGCGAACAGGTATTTCAGGCGAATCGAGCAGTGACAGTTGGCGCATTCACACGTCCCATGACGCAGCTACTCATTTCCATCACAGGCAGTACATTCACAAACCGCGGAACCGGAATTTGTCTCAGCCTCGACTCAAATATTCCTGATCTCATCGGACAAAATGTTGCAGCCACCCTGGGAAAGCACCATGTCACCACGTTCCATCGCGCCGCGCGTCGGGCCCTCAAGACGTCCGTGCAAAGGCTGCGCCTTGGGCGACATCTGCGGTTTGCAGACTTCGCATGTGAGTCACAATCAATCCCCGGTACAGAAATGGTCGACCCAGAACCATACCCGGGTTTTGATTGTCGCTCATGTGAGGCAATGCAGTGCAAATGTTCTGCCAACCTCCCTGCGCGAATGGATGCATCTCCTACAAGAAGTGAGAGCCCAGTGGGTTTGGAAGTCCAAAGATGCTATGGACACAGCGGCTTGGCTCGCAACATCCATCTTTCCCCAGGCACTAGATGCCCCAGCCATTCCAAGCATGACGCAACACCAACAGATCTAGAGCTGCAACCAAGTTTCAACACCATTGAATTGAAGCAATACTTTTTTGCTCTCACGATCCATGGGCCTGGCTAGAAGATTCGGCAAGCTCACCCAGAATGCGAAAACCCCCACCCTGATATGCCACCGAGCCTCAGTAGCCTGAGAAAAAGGCGACACCCGTTGAATAGAAGGGCCCACAAGACGGTCTGCCAACCAACAAACATATGGCTGTGGCTCAAAAAACCGGTACCAAAATGGAACCCTTGGGAAGTCGAAACATGGACCAAAACCTGCGTAGCCCCTCCTGTTTAATTTTGAGCCACACCCATATGGGTGGGACTTTTCTTCTCAGGGGCCATGTAGCTGGTGATTTCTGTCCACCACTTTGGAGGTTCCTTCATACACTTCAGGGCCATTTTTATCAGGAGCGTTCAAGAGGGTCCCCAGGCACGTCCTTTGAACAAGTGTCTGTCTCGGAGAGGATTTGTTTGGGGTAGTGAAAAAGGGGGAACCGTTTGTCAACATGGGCGCTGCGAAAACAAGACCATGAAACCAACGACGCATGGAGGACCACAGCCCAGATTCAAGAAACACTCCAGCTGTGGGACAGACTTGTTACATCTATCAAGTGATTTGGCAACTGCCCCCCTTATTCTTGGGACTCAAGCTAAGAGGATTTCCTTGCTGCACAGTGACCCTGGATCGACCAACCTCGCGAAATCGAGGGCAGCATTTGCCACAAAAGCGAAGGATCAGGGATTCTGCCGAGCAAGTCAATCGACGCTTTCTTGGTTAAGATTCCCATTCTGGTGCTTGGAAACCCTCCTGGCTTGCTAAGCCAATCCCGGACACTGAGCTCACGGCTGAAGGCTCAGAAGGGAGCGAGGAAAGCTTGCGCCTAGAGCAAAGATCAGCAAAGGCAATGGGCGAGTTGTCGTGAAAGTGGCCACTGGCACATTTTGGCAGAAACAGCCTCGCACAGTCACGAATAAAAACAAACAGCCCGTCTCTTCATTCGAGAAGCCACCTTTCCTGCCAGCCGGCTTCGTCTGCAAGCAACCGTTTCTGGCGTCCGCGGAGTCCCTCACGCTTGCCCAAAGGACCCAACTGTCAATGAACCTTCTTGGCCATGACGAGAAACTTTGTGCAAGGGAGTGGCATGTTGGGGAAATGAAGAGACTGAAAATGCAAAGTGGCTTCCTGAAGGGCAAGCTTCATGCATACCGGGCTGCCATGTTAAGTACCTCTTTTTGAGCCACAGGCATTTCAATGGGTGTCATGTAGCACACAAAAGCATCGCTTGGCGCATTGTTTTCCATTGGCTTCTAGAGGCTACACACATTGAATGGGTCGATTTCCTTCTGGCTTCTCATTCAGACTCCGCTCGCTAAATTGAGAACTCTCAAAAGAGTCACTCAAGCATGCCAAGATTGATACGTGGGGCTCCATTTGTTCAACATTCACAATCCCTTTCGGATTCATAAACCCTTCGGATCCACAGCAACGCGGCTCCCCTGCTGGGCTTCAAAATGGAGGGCTGGCCAATTTGACTTTCCTCAATCACTGGGACACCACAACGTGCAACAAGGGCCGCCCTTCCTTTTGTAGCACAAGGAGAGGATCTTGCAAACGGACCTGAACAGCTCGGTTTGCATGGGCATAGATTCGGGTGTCAAATAAGGGATCTCGAACAAACGGTGAAAAACAACAACAAGAACATGAACAACTCGGAAAACTACAAAAAGACACATGACACATTATAAAACTAAGAACACATGCACAAATGGAAAAAAAACAACAGCAAACAACATGCCCTTTCGATGAACATGATGGGCGCAAAAAAACAGCAGCGGCCCGGCGCCTGCACAGCGGCAGTAGAAACCACCTGAGAGAGGGAACCATCCCCCCAAAAACATGTCGGCTTCAAGTTGTTTTTCTCTTCACACATTACCTCCGGTTGACTTCTCCCCATGTTTTAGGCAGCAGGCACGAAGGTTTGTCCCAAAAGAAACCAAAAGAGGTGATGTTCTTTTGGTTGGCCATAATTTTGCATTCGTAAGAATCAACCAAACTCGGGCTGTTGAGTGTTGCATGGCACTGACGAATGAGGAATAAAGAAAGGCAGAAAGGCAGGAAGGCAGGAAGGCAGGAAGGAAAAGGAAGGACAAGGAAGGAAAAGGAAGGAAAAGGATGGAAAAGGATGGAAAAGGAAGGAAAAGCAAGGACAAGGAAGGAAAAGGAAGGAAAAGGATGGAAAAGGAAGGAAAAGAAAAGGAAGGAAAAGAAAAGGAAGGAAAAGAAAAGGAAGGAAAAGAAAAAGGAGGAAAAGGAAGGAAAAGGAAGGAAAAGTTAAGCAAGGTCTGCTTGTGATTGTGGGGATGCTCTGGAGATGTTGGGGATTGCAATGTGTGCTGGTAATGCTGCAGATGCGCGTGCCAGCTTCGATGAAGCCTTCCTTCCTTCCTTCCTTCCTTTTCCTTCCTGTTCCTTCCTGTTCCTTCCTTTTCCTTCCTTTTCCTTCCTTTTCCTTCCTTTTCCTTCCTTTTCCAGACCACCCCGTAAATCAACCCTAAACTGCTCTTCTTGACTCGCCCTGCAAAAAAAGTTAAACCTCATGGGTGGCTTGATCAGAAAAGGGTGGCTGAACGACCAAGCAAGCTCACTACCCTGCTTAAACTAACAGGGCCTGGCTTTAACAACAAGGAGGAAAACCGTTGCGCCAGTTTGAGGGGTCCGAGTCCTGAGCCGAGGTCCATGAACATTCAATGGAAGGATCTTATTTTTTTAAATCCCGTTATGACCGGTGAGGTGTTTTCATCGACCAAACCCTGAAACCAAGGCCGGGTGCTTAGGCTGGTTCCTGCGGGCTAAAAGAAGGGTTCCGGTGGGCTTGTGGTTCCAGGTTCACTTGGAGAGTGATTCACGCGTTTCTTTGTGCTTTCGGATGCGAAGTTAGAGGTTGTGGGATTGGAGGTTATGAGTTCGGCTGGTGGTAAATTCATGCACATGGCGGGCTACCTTCCAGGGAACGGCCTTTCCAGAGGTGGAGTAAAGGAATGGGATTGGTCCGCCCATTTCGAGTCAAGCCCCTTCGAAAAACAGCTAGAACAAAACGGGGAAAATGGACCGGAACGGAAACTTGCCTTAAGCGCCGGGGAACATGGGTGGAAACGGTAGCTCTTGAAAGGTGGAATGTTGTACCCGATTTGGAACCCAGAATAGGATTCCATGTTGACTGATGTCACTGATGTCCTATGACTAAAGCCGCCATTCAGGTCAATGAACCCTTAAACCAGGGTTTATGTATATAGACATAATATGTATGTATGTATGTATGTATGTATGTATGTATGTATGTATGTATGTATGTATGTATGTATGTATGTATGTATGTATGTATGTATGTATGTATGTATGTATGTATGTATGTATGTATGTATGTATGTATGCATGTATATATATATATATATAATATTATATGCACCCCCCCCCCCAAGGACCGATGGACGTATCTGTGAGTCCTCAATTCGACGTTGGAAGCCGCTGAGGTTCCTTGTGCTTCGGGCCGGGAGCTGGCTCAAGTGATGCGAGCCACAGGGGGCTGGTCACCTTTCCTGGGGTTAAGGGCCCCAATAAAATAAGCGACCCTGGAAAAAAGGGAACCCTTTTCGGGGAAAACCATGTTTAGTAGGGCAGCCACCAAAAAGACAGGAAAAAGGGTGCCACTGAACAGCTGAGGCTAGGTCCTCCAGATTTGAGAGGCTAGAATAAGTTGGTACACTACTTTTTGCTGAAGTCTGCTTTAGTAGGGGAACCCTCCCTCCCCCAAAAAAAGCAACGGCAAAAGTTGGCACCTAGCTGGGGGACCTAGTCAAGGGCGACCTTTTCGGCGCCTTTTTGCGGACCCTCGGACAACCCACGGATTCATGACAACGGCATGGGCGTGTGTCTCGAAGTAGGGGGGACCTCGCCGGAAAAGAAGAAAGGCGTTCCCTTTTTTGGTTTCCTGTTTAGTTCACAACCAAAAGGGGGGTCCCCCGATTTTTTTTATTTATTTTTTTAAACGTATCCCCCCCTTACTTACAACTGCTTTTGGAAGTACCAAGTCAAAGCCTTCTTACCTGCGTTTTGCGGAAGCTTCCAACAGACTCCGGCATCCCAAGGGGAATGTTGACACATGCACCAAATCCTCAACTGAGCCTATTTCGGTCCGAGCCCCGCATGTGTGTCTGAAACCGGATCCCCCGCAAATCTGTCACACTTGACGCTTGAGGCATTCTGAAACGTCACAGGCACAGGCAGCACAGGCAGCACAGGCAGCACTTTTTTTCAAGACTGGCGACTGCAAATGCTTGAAGATGCTTGCTCGCTCTATTGGGCGGCTGCATGAAGACTCGAAGTCGTGTGAGTATAATCTGGGCCCCCCTGCATGTGGATGGCTTTCATACTTGAGGATGCCCTAGATTTACTCAAGACGTAGCCACTGCTGGAGAGATTTGAAGGATCGAGGGTCTCCAAACCCCACAAATCAGCCACAAAAGGTTGACTTGAAATAGTCAGGAATTCTGGCACTTCCGAGTTCCTGACTCTGCCAACCGATTAGCAGCTTAGCAGGTTCGGGTCTGTCAGAGTGGCTGGGCTTAGGCACACGCTGAGAGAGCCTCTGCTGAAAAACCCTTTCTGGGTTTCTTGGCGCAAGCGAACGCAGCGAGGTGATGTTTTCAGAAGGTCTCAAATATGGTGATGACTTTGAACACCTTGCATCATCAGCAGCTTCAACTCTTCCAAAACACCTCGCGCAAGAGGTCTGACTTCTGGACATGGCGATCTTGTCAAATGGCTTATCGCCTCAGTCCGTGATAAAGGCTCGCGCCCGAAAAAGACTTTGGTTGCGATCTGTGTCGTGCTGGTTTCAGCAGTCATCCCATTCTGTGAAGCATGTCAGCATGAAACTAAACACCAAAAGGTGACATATCTACAGCACTGGCCGTTGCCCGGTGGCTATGGGACAACTTTCAACCTTGTGACCTTGTGACATGCCTACAGCACCGGCCGTTGCCCGGTGGCTATGGGATAACTGTCAAATTGGAGTTCGAACATTTCCCGGGCTGGCAGCTCAATATGGGCTTGCCTCTAAACGCACAACCCCCCGCCAAAAAAAGACGACAGTGGGGATGATGCATTTGGATGCCTGTCGAGCCAAAGACTGGACGTCCGACATCTCAATGCGATATCCGACTCACTCCCGTAGAGCTCACGCCCATTGCCGCTCCAGTTCGACCTTGCTCTCCAGGTGCGCCGAATGGGCGCACAACTTGAGGAACTTGTTCAAGCCTTCCACATGCCTCTCGTGATCTCTCCTCGCTGGTGGGCCTGCAGGGAACCCTCACAGTCGGCCTCAGAGAAGCCAACATTCGTGTCAGAACCTCTTAAGCAAAGGGCCACCAAGGAAGGGTCTTATAAACATCTCGAGACAGAATCAACATGTCCCCACAAAGGGACAAACTAGTTGCACCCTGACGTCAACTCCAGTTGCAACCAATATTGCCCACCTGGCATGTTGGGTAAAAGGTCCTTCTCGTGCCAGGAGGAAAAGACAGCGCCCTCCTCTGTCCTTGGGATGCAAGGCTCTCCAACATCTGTTTTGGGCTACTCTGGAAGAGTTGGCTCCCGAGTTGCTAGGAGACAAACACATTGTTTTCTGACTACGGCTTGTTTGTTTTAAATTTGCATATATTATAATTATAATATGCAAATGTAAAACAAACAAAAACATCGGGCCTGATTCGCGGCGTGGGTGGACGCCGACGGTCTCGGAAAAAAAGGATGTGAACTTTTGTTGCTTGAACCCCCCACTTCGCTTCCATGGGTACGTGGTCACGTAGCGCGACCGGATTCACGAGAAGCTGATTGGTTTCACGCTGAGTTTTGATGTTGGAGCACCTGCTTCACCTGCCTGGAGAATGGGCCGTGCGACACCAAACTGGACAGCTTGGCAGGTGTGGCTGGCCAAGATTCGTACGCACAAAACGGGTCATCAACATGAAAACAGGCACAGCAAAAGAAACAACAACTGGTTGGCCTGTGGCGGAAGTGTACTTACATAGTTCTTGAACTGCCAGGACAAGCCATCTGCCAAACAGTTTGTCTGTATCCCACAAACCATCGAATCTGCTGAAGGGGAACATATGGTTCGGAGCAGTGCGGCCTAGCCAAGTTGTAAAGAGGAATCTCTTTAGATCTCGTCCTTCGAAAGCACTCCATTATATATTCACTTTGTGTGGTCATCATTTATTGTTGCCAACACCTCGAAAACAAAAGTTTCCGGTGGTAGGTATCAATTCCAACTACTTTCCCTTGTGAATTGCCCGTCAAAAATATGCTGCTGCCTTGCTCGCCCAACCCCTTCCTTTCATATTCCCTTCCCCCCCCCTGAATTAAAAAGAAACCCTGCCGGCAAAACATTTTGATTCTTAGACAGCCTCTGGCTCTGGAGGGCAGGTTTTGGAGGTACCTCTCGTTCTTAGCTTTGCTGCAACTGTAGTCGGTTAGGCATGCTCGTCTTTCTGTGAGTCAAGTCTTGCGCCAAAGCACGCGTGGGCTTGAAAAAGCTGTGGACAGCCTTTGCCACCTTGCTTCCTTCTTGGTATCGCTCAGTATGCTTGTTTCCCTATGCCTTGCTTTTACAGTGCTTTGGGGCGACGTGTGGTTGAGTGTGCTCAAAGTTGTGGTTGCTGGGCCAGTGGTTAGATTTTGCACACGGTAGTATCGACTGAGTATCGGCTTGAGAATCATTTGCGGGCCTGCAAGTGTCCACTCTGGAACATCGGTTTGCAATACTTGGTGACGCAGGGTGCAACTCACAAGGACACAAGCCAATTCGGACCAATTGTCCCTTCATGGCTTCTAGGAGTATCGCAGGCTTTCCTCTATACCGATACCGCTTTGTAGTATATTGGGCCTGCAAAACGAGTTGGGGAACGGGTACTTGCGAAAAGGTTCTTTTTGTGTGACCCACTTGGACCCAACATTCAACCTATAGGACCAACGTTTCCAGGTCGTTGTACCACATGCGAAATGTCTGACGGCGATTGTAACCAGTCTATACCAATACCAGAGCGGCAGGGGGAAGGACCAACAATTTTGACAAAGAGTAGCATGCGCCGGTAGGTAATTTTCAAGCATCCTTTTCTGGCAGGCTTTACCATCAAACGAAAACAATGTTTCCCCCTCATTTTGAGACATCTGGACATTTCCGCATGGGGCTTCTAATTTAGTAGACGCTGCTCTTGCATTTTCGCGTTATTTTCCGACTATGATTTTCAGCAGCAAAGTCCGGCAGCATGGGGCGGAAGTTTCAAGGGTGTACAAACTATGATTTGGAGCGCGCTTCTTCTCCCTTTGTTTCCCTCACATTTTCACCTCTCTCTCCATCGGACTCCTTCGCTCTATGATCAGACTCCTCGATCAAACGTCTCCCTGCAATCCAACTCGTCTCTTCCATAAGGCCCCCGGCCGCAACCTTCAGCGGTGAAAGGTCCCCGGTTCGCTCTGGCAAGCGTCTTTGCATGGGAAAGACCGCAGTGGAACCCCGCGTTGTTGATTAGAGTTTTCTATATGGCCTTTGGCCACTTGGTCCACTTGGCCAGTTGGTTCACTTGGTCAACTCGGCCACTTGCCCCACTTGGACACTTGCTCCGTGCTCAAGTGGACCAAGTGGGACAAGCGGGGTACGTGGTCAAGATTTATCACCATTGTTCCGGGGTTGTCTCAAAATAATTTGACTTGTTTGTTTGGTGTCCCTTCTGCAACCAGCCAAAAAAGCCAAAACCCTTTGGTTTCCCTTCTGCAACCAGCCAAAAGGCCATCAACAAAAAGAGGCGCCCAAAACCAATCGTCACATTCCGAGCTTCAGTTCCACCTCCTTGAAGATACAATGCCGCGCCACCAGTGTGTGACCGTGCTCCACAGGCCTCCAAATCAAGTCAGCGCAAGGAGTTTTAGAAGGTGTACCCCTGATACCATGTCAACCCAACGGAATGAGTGGATTTCCTAACGTAAAGTTTAAAACAAATGGTTTCAAAGTGGTGCAAAATGGATTTCGTCTATCCACAGTACCTCCAAACTAGAATGGTACTCGATTTGTCATGCCCCATGATCTCTTGAAGAATGTTTAGTGTGTTGTACGTGAAGTGTTGTGGTTGATGTAGCCCTTTCTTCGATCATGGCGGAGTCAATCTACCTTCCCTGCTTAAGCAGGGGGTATCTTTCAAATGTGTGCTTGAGGTGTTTCGCTTGAGAATTTCACGTTGCTCTTGTTATTCTTCCAGACCATGCAATCAGAAGCTCCACTCCAGACCAACAAACAGTTTGCCCAAACTGGTCGGATTGAATCAAGTGCGGCTTCGGACCGGGAGACACTTTCGCTTTGGTCGTCAGAACCATGTGACATGCCAACTTCAAAACAGCACCAGTGGCTTCTTTCACATTCCGATGCCCCACAAATGACCATTTACTGAAACCAACAGCAATTGCTTGATTGACACCTGCGCACATAAATGATCAGCACACTGCACGTGAACACACCTTCCCCACGTACAGAATGGAAAAGGCATACTAAAATTAAGGGTAGTTAACCAACCCACATCACGAAGTCAGGGTAGTTCACCTGAATGGCTGGCTTAGTCCGCCCCATGGCCTTGGCTCCACGCCTGTGCTTGCTCCGCAGCCCATGCTGGCGTGACCGCACGCAGCTTGGCTTGCAATCAAGAGACAAAAAGCGAACTCGGAGCCAACGGTCGAGGCGCGGCGACCGAAGCGTGGGTCTTCAAGAGCTATCCGGACATGCCAAAAAAACAGGTTGGGGGAAGGTAGATGCACCATTCTTCCCACTGGGGCAGTCGACTGACTACATGGGAGAATTGTTTGCGCCGTCCTAACCAAACAAGCTGACCTGGCCATTTCGGGAATGCCTGCATGCTGATTCTTCGTGCCCCAGGCAGATGAAAGCAACAGTTCCTGAAGCTGTTTTCTTTCCCCAAATGGGAACTCGGCGTTCCCCCAAAGGGCGTGAGCCTACAATCGCGCCTGCAAATATGGTTGCCGATTGAAGCAGGCAAGCGAGGAGCCGTGGTTGCCGCAGGCATTCGGCACACGCGTTCGGCTTAGAGGAAGTGAGAGCGCGGGCCTAACCCAAGGCTCATCCTATACTCGACGCAACGAAAACAGCCAGTGACCGCGAACTGGGGCAGCGACCAAAGGTGGGCGGCCGTGCTCAAGGGAGAGGCTCCCAAACTCCAGAACGTTGTAGAACATCCTGCGGTGCTCGCCGGACATGGAGCGTGTTGCCGCATCCTTCTCGTGGCAAAACAAAAGCCAACTCCAGATCCTTTTCGTGACAAAAATAAATACATGGGCGGCCACAGGCCGCCGAAGGGCCCCACATCTCTGACCAAAACAAACACCTCAACACAAGATGTAGCTCATACTATGAGCTACATCATAGGACAGGTGTCGTAATCCCCTGGAGATACAAAAGGTTAACCAAGAGATTCCTTGCAGAACAGTGGGTTTTGACACGTACCATACGTACTTGTGAGGATAGAACATCTCACTCATCTGTGTTGAAGAGCCTTGGTCCTCGTGCCTCCGATGGCAGCCTTGCTAGTGAATAGTCCAAAAACACGGAGTTTGTATAAGAGGAGTATCCTTTTGGGATCGCTCCGCAGTGATGGTGGCGTGCTTGATGCTGCATGCAAACGACCCGTGCCTGAATCCTACCACCACAAGGACCAGCAGAAGGTTGTCATAGGCTCCGCCAATGGCCTTGGCATGTTATTTGGCGAAGCTGTCGCCTGAAGCCAATGTATACCAACAGTTGGGAGGGGGGGGGCGAGCTCGCTTGCCTCCTAGCCAACGGGTGGGGCAAACAATTGGGGACTCCTTTACAGCGCAACCTGCACGAGACCAGGAAGATGTGTTGAAACGGCCAGGGCCCAAGATGTGTTGAAACGGCCAGGGCCCAACCCAAGAGGATGTGAAAGGTCCAGTAGGCAAGCTGGCAAGATGCCATGGTGAATACATCAAACCAAACCTTTGAACTCAACCAAGTTGCAGAACCAAGGCGTGTTCGCTATAGTGGTTCTATGTATACATATATATATATGGTGGGTTTGCGGTGGATTTTATTTTTTTCGCGTGTATCGTTCTAAGATCACGGTTTGAGAGTGGCGTTCTGCGCAAGATTTGTTTTGAACATAGAGGCTCCTAGCGATGTCATAGTGGTTTCATGGGTTGTAAAGTGGCTCTATAGACCGCAAAGTACCTTTGCAGTCAGTGGTTGTACACAGTTGTCTTATAGGAAACAGTTTGCGAGGGTCCTGCCGGGGCCAAGAGGGGTAGAGTTTCCTTGCGGGGACGGGTTGTGAGCCTGCAAGGGAAATTGGGGCAGGCAGTTTGGGAGGGGATTCGCCAACCAACGAAAGATTTCGAACCAATGTAACTTTCAGACTGTGGGTGTTTAGCTCAGATCTTAGGGGTTTTGCGACCCATGCCAATCTTGGGTATTGTCCAGTTGCCCAGATTTGCTTCATGATGCAGCGCGCAAGCGTCTGATGTTCCCAAGCCAACCAATGCTGTGCGTCTTTGATCCCCTGCAAGAAGTTCAGTCAGCCTCAGCCCTCAGCTTGCCGCTCGGAAAACGCTTCAGGCACTCCCAAGGCCCCAGCTTCTGCCAGCACAGCGAAGACTGCTACCTTGCAGTTGCGATCTCCCCCGATATCCCCGGCCCGTGTGGCAGAGATAGCGAAAACCAAAAAACAATTTCACGTTTTTCGGGGGCAAGAGATCGGGGGTCCCAAAAGAGATAATTCCTTTTTCGTGTTGGGTCAAAAATAGGTATATACCCAAAATGGAACCCTGGTACATGGAACCAAGGACTACAGCCTGCGGTCCCCTGGCGGTTTAATTTTGACCCACATCACTTTGTGAGATTGTTCAACTCAAGTCTTGGATGGCTCTCTGTCATTATTCACGCCCCAGAATCCACGTGAACTCAAGAGCTTCCATGACCCCGAATGAGGTACAGAGAAACCTCGGCATGGGCGACTTGTTGCTACTGCGGTCAACCTGATTCCAATTATTTGAACATGGCTTGAACACCTCAAGAAGAGTAATGAGAACTTGACTCCAAACGGAAGGCGCCATTCCAAGGGTGCCTTCTGAACTGTCAGGTTCTCTTGCAGATCATGCCATATTAGAGCTGCCCGACAGTGAACGGTTCAACCTCTGAGGAATACCAAACTAAAGGCGGACGAGAGGAGTTGGCTCAGGAAATGGTGGGGGTGGCGGGGGGAACTGGAAGAAACTACCAATTGCTCACTACCTTGTGGGGTAGTTGGGTCTTCCTTGCCCACTACCCTGGCTTTGGCTTCCTTTTGCTTAGCAGCCTTGTTGCGCCCGAACTGCTCGCTGGGCCCGAACACGACCAACAACTGCTGTGCTTAGTCCCCACGATGGCAAACAACCACGGTACTTTGCCTGGATTTTGAAGCAAGCAAACATGTTCCTTTTGGTTGTTTTTTCAGTGGTTCCTTGGCTCACCTATCCTGGCAGTTGGAATCACTGAATGGAGTATATTTTGTCCACTCCCAAAGAATGACGCCCTATACACGATGCTGCTGTTTGCCCAAGCACCTGCAAGCACGCACGGTTCTTGGATGCTAGTTTCAGGAGTATCAGCTGTGTGTTTACAAGCACTGATCGCACTGCCAGGACGTGTAACTAGATATTGTTTGCGCAACTAGATGTGTACACTTGTCCTACAGTATGCAAAGCCTTTGGCTCGTGTCTGCAGCACATGCACTACACTATGGTGCACTTGTTGTTGTGTCTGAACACCCTGCTTGTATTTGCAGTCTTTGCTTGCTTTGCGCGTGTGTGTGTGTGTAAACAAAACAGGTAGTTCCTGTCAAAAGCAATGCAACCTACACAGTTGAACTGACTGTGGGCCGGATCCTCCCAGGTACCCACACCCAACAAATAACAGCAAGCAGGCACCTTCCTGCAGAAAGTGGACTCAATAGCAGCAGCTGCTGCTGAGTCGTCAGCCGCTAGGAAAATGGTTGGATCTGGAAATTCGGAATTCGCTTGTTAGGGTGTGGCTCAAAATTGAACAGGAGGGGCAAACCGCAGGTCTTGGTCCATGTCTCCACTTACCGATCGGGTTCCATTTTGGTTCCGGTGTTTTGAGCCACAGCCATTTCATCTTGTGCCCCAGTTGTTTTCTCTCGGAAGGTAGGGCGCCGGCGATGAGTCGCTGCCAGAAGGTGGCCGGACCCGCAAAGGTGATGATCTGGGCGGGCGGCACATTTCTACTAGCATGAGGTTCATTCGCCCATAGGGTTCCCCGTTTTTTGTGGGTTTAAAGGGAAACCAAAACGAGCACTACCACTTAGTCTCTGTAAAGAACACACCCATATAGTAGGCTGGCTCGCATTTGAGAGGTGTAGCCATTGAGGAGTATGGCCTTGCGGATGATATGAGCCTGACAACCATAGTAATCAATGACTCGTTTGCGTAGAATCACAACCGGGTATAAACATGGTCTACCCAGAACCATCTAAAGAATCCCAAAATCGGCGAAGGCACCCATCGGTTGGGACGATCGAGCTTTCTCACCTTCTCCCAGGGTTTTGAGGACGTGGCTCACCTGGCCAAAAAACTCATTAATCTTATTAAAATCACCCGAGACCCATTTTCTCCAACAGGCAACCCCAACCCTCAAAGAGAAAATGCCTTATTTAATACAGAGTACAGTATTATTAATGGTTACCATGTCAGAAGGACAAATCATAGATTTCATTTTAAACAGCCAACAAGGCGAACTGATACAACAAGGAGGCAAACAAACACACAAACTCAAAATAGGCGATAGGAACTACAGATACTATAAGAACCAACCACCTTAACGAAAACGATAAATAGGCTCCCCAAAAACCCTCTTTTAAAAACGAATCAGGTGGTCAACAGGTTGAGAGGAACATAAAAACCAGAACAGGCAACCATCAACAGGTCACCCCTCAGGACCCCCCTTTTCTCCATTTTTTCACCCCCCCCCCGTTCGGCTTAAAATCACCCATTTTCAAAATGGGTACCCTCAAAAAAGACACCCACATATTCTACGCGTCGCCAAATTAATCGATTTTCCAGTCAAGTCGGAGAGAAGTTGACAGTCCAAAGGGGAGGTGGAACCCTTCCAGGTTGGCTCCCTGCCTTTTCTTTGTCGCGGGTTCTCAAAAAGGCCGGAACCCTAAAGCGAAAAGTGGGGGCCTTTTTGAGATGCTCCGGCTCCGCGCGTGGTTTTCTCCAGTGAACCAAGAGGGTATACCGTGTTTAGGGGCGCCGCGTATTTGAAGAATCCTCTTCTCACTGGCCCAAGGGACCTGGTCGGCTTGAACAACTGAGTCTGAAAAATCCGTGTCTCAGTTGTTCAGTGCTGGGAAAAAAAGGGAACCCTTTTTGGGGCTTGGACCCTTTTTAGTAGACCAGCCTCCAAAAAAAAAGAGAGAGGAAAAAGGGAACCCACTGAACCACTGACTAAAATAATAATAATAATAATAATGATAATAATAATAATAATAATCATAATATATTCAAAAAACAAATCCGTCGGATTGCGTCGGATCGCGTCTCGGGGCCGCCAGGCCGTGAGGCAGAGCACAGCCGCGCTGCCGCCCAGAGTCTTTGTCACGCCTCGGATGTTTTTTGGTGGCCAGGTGGGACCCTCGCTTCTGTGGCTTCCCTTTCGTTTCGCCGACGCAGGAACGCGGGGCAGACCAACAGTAAGACAAGAATCCTGCTTCATCCTTTTAAACTACGTAGGTTTGCTCTTCCGTGTAGGGAGAAGAAAGCACCGGTGAAGCTGCTTGTCAACTCCGGGAAGCAGCTTTTGCACCATTCTAGTGGTGCAGTCCGTGCGCAGAGATGGCAAATCAGCATCGATCTCAGTTGTTCAGTGACCCTGAAAAAAAGGGAACCCTTTTTGGGGAAGACCCTTTTTAGTAGGGCAGACACCAAAAAAACGGGTGCCACTGAACAACTGAGATATTGCTGGCTCCGAACGCCTACCCGAGTCAAGGGCTGCCTGGCCATTTCTTGGTTGAGACCAAGGTGTGGGATCAGTGGCAAGGCACACCCTGGTTTGCCTTGGCCAGTTGCCCATGAGCGATTTGCCGCAGGGAAGAAAGTGATGCTGCCCTTCAGTTGCAACGGAATGTTGGCAATTCGCTTTTTGGGATGGCTCTGTTCATCAGAAGGGAACAATGAGCAAGAACGGAACAAGGCCCCCACTGGACAGGTGTGCATACTGGCTCACGCCAGTGTTGCTGGTGTAAGTCGCTTTCCTCCTACTGCACAAACGGAACATAGAAAAAGGAGCATTGGTCTCATTGCCCGGCTTCCAACACCAATTCTCCCAACACTTCAGAAACAGCGGGCCCACCATGGCCCGCCGGCCTCCACGAGTCCACCACACTGGATTGACGATGCCCTTGTCCTTCATGCTGCTCAAATACCTCTCACTCCGAGGGCATCTCTTGTTTGCATCGCAACGGAGCCTGTGGCCAACACCCCAACTCACACAAGACATTTCCATTTGGCGTACCAGTTGCTTCCATTTGATTAAGACCCCTGGAAAGAAAAAAACACATATATCCAGCAGTGATAAATTCCTTTTAAAGCCAACAAGGGGAAAAATACATAAATAAACACATATTCTTAAGCAAATGGAAGGTTGCTGGTTCAATTGTGTCCCAAAGGCGTCAACAGTTGTTTGTTCCCGAGTTGCGCATGTTACGCCGTGCTCTGTCCACAAACATCTCTGTAGACACACACCGCTTGGAGATATGTATCTCGCAGAGCTTGTGGGTGTAGGCAACTCCCACATAGGGGTAGTTGAAAGGTTTTCCGTTTCAACAATCCCAAACAGGGCACCTGAAAACATGACACTCCACTGTGGATTCGTCTCAACATGGAGGAACCTCCAGAATGGCTGGTTTCCTTTTTGTGTTCCTTTCAAACCACCCAAAAGCGAGGTTGCCCAAAAGAAAGACCCAAAAATGTGAACAACCCAAGCGAAGCTGCTGAGCTGACTTCCCACTAGTGAATGTTGTCATGGTGGACTTCCCTTTCGTTTTTTTGTTTTGTTTTTTTCTTTCATATGGGGCCAGAATCAACTTCGCAAGGATGCGAAGGGAAAACCTAACTTCAGTCCAGGAAATACGCAGGACTTGAAATGGACAAGACTCAAGTCTAGAGAACATTTCGTTAGGCCATTTTGAATGAACGTCGGCAGAAAACCAGCTGTTCGAATGGGTCGGTCCAGCTGGTTTTGAGACATTCCCACACTGATTCCAAAAATGGAGGTCAAAACTTGTCTTCATTCAACTATTGCCACAAGCAAGTTTTAGGACTGCCACACGCTTCTTGGGATTTTATGGACTTGTTTCAAATCTGGCTTTCTTCCCTTTCATCGCTTTTCATTCATAGTCCCACACTCATCTTACAATCAGGGGTCCCTCATGTTGACCCCATATTAATCAACCCCAGCTTAATAGGGGGTGTTCCCCTCCAAAAGTGATGATTCCTCACTAAACCCAGGGACAACCCCCTATTCATAAACTGGGGTTGATTGGTATGGGGTCAACACAACTTGGCCAGGAATCCTTCTTGAAGGACACCACCCAGAAATACTTCGGACAGCCCCCCTCGGTGTATACGCGAGCATGTCACGGGCACTTGCCGACCACTGCGCCCATGGGATCCGCGAAGAACATTGGGCCCAGCACCTTAAGGCTCACACCTTCTTTCAACCATGGAACTTTCCCTTCCTTTGTTTCTTGTTGCTTTTCCTTTTCTAATTCACTTTCCCCTCCCCCTCCCCTCCCTTCCTCTGCCCTCCCCTCCCCTCCGCTCCCCTCCCCGAACGTCCCCTCCCTCTCTGTTTACACTACGAAAGTGAAAGCACGCACAAACATTGAATTTCTGAAGGTCACCCCCCCCTGAAGTCCCCAGAGGGTTGCGTGAGCGAAATGAACAAAGTAATGTAATCCCAGGCCTAGTACGTACCATCGAGAAGTAAGGCGCGATTTTGGAATCCAACACTAAACAATTCTAAACTCCGACGCGGCCTGGTTGGCATGGCACGTTCGGCAGAACCATTTTCTCGCACAACTTGCGATCTAATCTAAAACTCTACCATTTCCAAATGTGTCCCCAAATTAATTAAGCCCTTCCAGCACGTCAGATTCGCGGGCCCGGACTGCTGCCAGGTTGCTTCAGAAAATAATTCTAACCCGTTATCTTCAGATTGAAGTGTCTCTCCAGATATTTGCCCTCTCCATAAACTAGCACGATGCACAAACATTAAGCAAACACTCCTTCTCCACATACTTCCCTTGCAACCTTTACCACTTTCACGCCTCAGCTGGATAAATCTGAGGGAAGGCTGCTTCAAACTCTGTCCTGCCCTTAGCCCAGGAAAGCGGTGCGTTTGCATACCCAGTGTGCTCAAACCAAACCTTGCCGGTAGAGATTCATGCGACAGGCCCTGGCTGCTGGATTCCAATCCGCTAGGTCCAGATTCAAATTTGGCTCTTGGATCCAGCGCAAATCCGCGCAGGGAATCCGCCCAAAAATCCATTCGCGCACGACGTCTGGCGCGTCTGGCGCCAGTCTGATTCATACGGCACGCCTTAAAACAAAGCAAACGCATAGATGAATACTTCTCTCGCAAACCCTGATGGGGGCTTGTGTGGCTTCGATCGTAATTATTTTTTCTATGTTTACGTCGGATTAACAACCCCCCCCCTCCCCGCAGAAGGTCAATCCTAAGATTCCGGAGTTCCGCGTTCGAAGTGGAAAAACGCCGACAAAGACAAGAGCTTTTGGGTCCACACAAAATTCAAGCCTGGGGAGGGTTCACCGCTTGGCGGTTACAAAGCACCGCGCGACCGTGCCATTCTGGGCATGTCTTCGGGACCGTTCAGGTAGCTGGGCTCTACCGCATGGGTACAAGCCACCGGCCTCGCGACCGCGAAAGTCTCGAGGCTTTTAAAGCAGTCTCAAAGAAAGCGATCTTACTGGGGCGCCGGGCGTGGATGGGAAGTTGCAGAGAGAACCACAACATGGCAACCACCAGGTACACGGTCATCCTCAGCGGCGCCAAAGCCAGGCTCCCCTGGTTTGTGTCAGGACCATTGACTCGACATGTTACACACATCGACATACCGAAACAACAAAAAACACCCGACTTTAAGATCAATCAACTTGACTCGTCATGATTTTAGCAACTTTTGGCGCCAACTAAGCCCCATCACATGAGGGTGGCTGGATGGCTCGGAATGACACAAACCAAGATCAGCTAGGTGGGTGCGGATAAGAAATGGACACTCTCTTCCCTCGAAAAGATGGCGGGCTAAGATGGTCACTGCACTGTCAACACTTGCGACGTTTACCTCTCGGTTGCTTTCTGCTCCCCTGCTAAAAGTCTGACTTTTAGTGGTTTAATGGAAAGCCCATTAGTTGGCAAAGAGTTAAAGTCCTAACATCCCTTGGCAAAATGCACCAAAGTACCTCCAGCGCAGCCACGCCGGCGCCTTGAGAAATTGATCAGCCACGCCGGCTGCGACGAACAAGCCATGGATTGAAGCGGTGTGTGTGTGTCCTGGCAATTATTTCTCCACCTCCCTAGAAGTGCATGGCTGTTGTAAATTGGGAAATACAAATTCCTCCTCCTGGAGGAGCCCGTGCAACTCCGTGCTTGGTTGTTCGGTACTGGATTCTGGTTCTTCGATCCCCTAGATTTCGTTCTTGATCAATAAAAACACCTGTGGCACATTATGCTTTCGCAGAAATCCATCTTCAACAAATCCAAAAAACACCCCACCTCTGACAGCGAATACGATATTGATCATTGCCATCGTTGCCTCCGCTCTACCCCCCAATGCTTGGTCAACTCCATCGGCCGAAGCGTGAGACGCCGCAGACTGGGATCCCGGGCCCGATGTCCCTACTTTTGCCGAAGCGAAAGGGGTGCAGCTTGGGATGCACCTAGCGCTTTGTCTTTGTCGGCCATGCATGCAGCAGCGACGCAAAGCCAGGACACATCACGTTAGTGAAGCAGGACCCTAGTGCGTGAGCAAAAAGACAGAGTTGGGCAAGCATAAAGGTTCCAACAAATCGATGCGCCCCTTGCTGGTGTCAAACAACACCCACAGAAACTCATTGCCACTGGCAGGAATCCCTTCCAATGAAAATAGTATTCCTCTTCAAAGGGGTCTCCGGGTCTTGTGAGTTCAGGGCAAGTCTGGACAAAGTGTTGACGTGCCAAACTCCAACAAGTCGAGGTTTGCACTCGTTCGCTGATAAGTCAAAAAAGCTGTCTCTTGCCCCAGGGAGTTTCCAACTTGCCACTCTCGCCACTCCTGGCACTCCGCTCTGCACTCCGCTCTCGCCCAGTCCTCCCAAATCATGGCCAATGAGATCACGCCGATGGCGTACACAAAGTACCGAGCCAGCCTCAGCCGCGGCGTTGCACGCTCTGGTCACTTTAGTACCCGAGGTGGCTTTTTTGGGGGGTGAGGGGTCCAAGTGCCAGAGAGAAAATTCTTGGACCCTCTGGGTTTCGAAAGCGATTTGCCTTAGTTGCTTGGTGAGTGTGGCCCATGTCATCGCCTTAGCAAAGCATGTGGGTCAAAATAGGTACCCTCCCTCCCAACATGGCACCTGACAAACAGTCCCTTAAAGAGAAAATTCATCTTCCAGGTATCCTCCCGCAAGTGCTGTGTTAGTGGTAGGAAGGGTACCCCAAATGGGCTGCCCTGATGGAAACATGGCCATTCCTTTAACCGGTCCGACTGTCGCCGCTGAGGCTTCGGGCACTTCTCTAGAATCCAGCTGAAGCAGCATCAGGCCTGTACCTGGCGAACCCCGTGCCGGCGCCTTCTCCAACTCAGTTGTTCAGTGACCCTGGGAAAAAAAGGGAACCCTTTTCGGGGAAGACCATTTTTAGGCCACAAAAAAAAGGAAAAAGGTGCCACTGAACAACTGAGCCAATAAGGGGACTACTTACCTTTCTGGGAGTTACTACCCGGCTTGGCAGGGGACTTATTAAATTTGGGAAACACCCAAATGCGAAGCCTCCTCTATCCCCCCGTCGTGCAGGTCCCTTTTGCCTGACATGCACAAAGCACTGCGACAAATTCCACACCACCTCGAGCCGTTTCCTTCCCACCTTTTGGGGTGAATTGCATCACTGGGAGCCTTTGGCGAAATCGATGGCGAACCTCCGTGGCGCCATGGAGCCTTCCACTTCCCTCCCTTCCCTCCCTCCCTCCCCGCCTGCATGGCAAATCTTTCTAGCCTGAAAATTGGACAAGCACTGGGGGCTCTTCTCCAGGAACCTCAGGTCGATCACAGGGCGAGTGAAGCTCGAAACGGTAGAGGGAGCAAAACCCAAGCTTGGCGCGCAAAAAGCGGGAGTTGAAACTTAGTTGTGAACATTTAAGGCTTTGTCCAGGTCAAACACTGATTTGCTGCGGGCAAGCCACATGCCTAGTGCGAGGAAAACCAAAGTTGGGACGGGCCGGGGGGTAGGGTGTCAAACCACACCTAACATCTGAACAAATGCATTTTGCAGCACTGAAAGTAGTTGCGAGCCACACCCAATATCCATCAATATCCTAAAGAAGTTGGCCACGCAAATAGAGACTCCGAGTAACATGGTCATCTCAAGCAACTTACGAGTAGGAGAGCATTTTGGTGTTTTGCGCGCCCAAGACGAGGCATGGTTGTCACATGCATTGAAAGCAGAAAATCCGGGAGTTGCCTGCAGTGTCAGTGGCCCTGCTTCATTGGGGCTGATTCAAACTGGTCCTGTTTCGACTTGTGGACTGGGAGGTGACATGAGTCATAATCAAAACCTGGGATTCAAATCATCCATGTAAAGAATTGAAGAGGCGGCTGCAGACATTTATGGTTGGGACTTTCCCTTACTAACCTTCATCTACCCGGGTTTTGATTGCCTACCCGGGTTTTGAGGACGTGGCTCACATGGTTCTGGTTGATTCCTCACGCATTGGCCTTCATTGACCCTGCGGAAAGAACCGAAGAACAACTTGAGTCCTTCCAATGCCTTTCATCACAGATTCTCCCCAAGGAGAATCTCTGAACTGTAGACATGTCCTTGTCCCCTTGCCCTTTCTTGCTGGTGCTTAGTACGGAATGACCCAGAGTTTTGGGAATGAACCATTCGGGAGTCCATGGCGTCTATTTTTTTGGTTTTTTCATTTCTTTTTCCCGGGGTCGTCATTCCAATTCTCATGCCCGGCTCAGAACCAGTAGGTTTTTCGAGCACCGCACAAGACTTGCTGGTGCGATAGGCAGGGAATGCGAATTGGAATCACCCCCTGAAACAAAGACACCTCCAACCTTTGTGGTGTCCTTTCGTCGGGGACCAACGCCGAAAAGGGTTCATTCCATTTCTCCTTCCCCTTTCTGATTTCGCACCAAGAAAACTTGGACAAACGAACAAGCGGGGATACGAAGGGAGCGGGGATATGGGGGGATTCTCTTGGCGCCATTTCCCATATCAAACTTAGTCAAGTTGCATCAAACGGGGGAATCCTCCCGTATCCAACTGGTTCCCCCCCGTATTCCTGCCAGTTGGTTTCCCTGCAAAAAGCCGAGCCCGTCTCCGCTCGCCCCGAGAAGACTTCCGGGACTCCGGGCGCCAGAAGACACGACTCGAAGGCCGCCAAGGCCGCCAGCAGCTGCAGCTGGCGCCGGATCTCATGTCGAAGGCCCTGTTTTAAGGCCTCAAAAAGGCCTGGGCCATGTTTGTAAGGGAAGTTCCTCGATATTCTAAATTTAGACAAACATGCGTGTATGTACAAGCTTTTTTAGATATTTTATACGTGTATGTACACTGGATTTCCCCTCAAGCAAGTTGCCCATGTGGGCTGTGGCTCAACAACACGTACCAAAATGGCACCTTGGCAAATGAAAATGAACACTAAAACCTGCGTAACATAGACATGGCTCCTTCATTTTGAGCCACACCCATACCAGTGCTTGAAGCCCCTTGAAACTGCCCGATGCATCGAAAACCACTCTGGGATCGGCAAGGGCTCGGAAAAAAAAGAAGCTCCGAAGCCCTGTACCCTGAAACCTGGAGACATGTCCGGTCCAGTCCTGGACATTGCCAGACCCACGCCCAAGGGAACCCAACCTTTGGGGAAGTTTGGTTCAGCCCTGGTGGAATTTACAGCCAAGCAGCTGGTGAAAAGAAGTCCTCCTAGGTTCTTTCTTTTTTTTGTCAGCCCTGGTATCTGAATGCACCGCCTCGTTCCCCGGAAACAGATCCAGCTGACTGTTTTTGCATTCACGATTTGTGCTCAGCGTTTGGATGGCGCAGCTCTTATGATGCAAGCTCATGGAGGGAATCTGGGAAACTGGTAGTCCTCTCTCACGTGTTGTGAAGGGCTAAACTAGCACGTCTCTTCCAGCATGTTGTCTGCAAGCTATCCTTGCTGTGCCAAAGTGGGAGGAACCCCATCCCTACAGCTACTTTACATTACTTTGCCAGTTGAAACGGGGGTTGATCAATATTCCTGGCCCCCGATTCACCATGGGCATATTTCCCCATGTTGTGCGAAACATCCTCTTTTTAGTGGTGTTCCTCAATGGTCATCCCAAGTTTCCCGGGCCTTTTGATTTCTTTTTGATCAAGGAAAGCGGCCTAAAAAACAGAAGCTCCCAGAATGCCTCTCAACCAAAGCGACCATAGGTCCTTTCATAGGTCTCTCTCAACGCGACCATCGGACAAATCACAAGGCTTCAATGAATACTAGGTTGCGAAATCTGCTCCCCTGCTAAAAGTTAAACTTCTAGAACTTCTAGTGGTTTAATGGAAAACCCATTAGTTGGCAAAAAGTTTAAGTCCTAACATCCAAGCAAAATGCACCAATGAATACTTTGGCAACAAAGCGAGATACGACTTGCGGGGTGTTGCGCGCTGGCAGAGCATAGAGTACTTCTCTTCTCCTCCGGCAATACAAGGGTCTTTCGGACAACTTCAATAATATATTGTTCATGAGCATCCCGGGGTTTGCCAAAACTCAGAACCTTGTGAGGGCCTCGCTTCAAAACACCTAACTCCAATGTACAGGAGGTTGACGAGCAGAACTTGGAAATAGTATTCTGCATGGGAAATCACTGAGAAAAGTAGATAGGGTCTGTCTTTCTTTTTGGGAAGCCCTTTTTGGTTGGCTTTAAATGGACACCAAAAAGACAACCACCAATTTGGGGCGTCCGTTAAAAAAAACACACCCAATAGCTTTTCACTGAAGTCCTCGTGCAAACATTGCTGGCCCTGGGCATCCGGGAGACAACCAACCCCTTTGCCTTTCTTTTGAACCAAACCAGCTCATCAACCAAGGATTTTTGCTACTCTGTGGCCTTCCCGGATCCATAAGCACCAAAGACATGGCATGATACTTAGCCTGGAGAAGGCGTGGGGGAATTCCCCCTTCCAACCGTTTCCCGCAAGGCGAGCTAACCAACACCTCGCCCAAACCAAGGGATAAATCCTGGGTTGGTTCTTCAAGGTCGACACTCCATCCAACTCAGTACCACTGCCTCCATCGCTTGGCACCTGCAACCAAACGTGTGCTCGATGTTCGAACCGGCCTGGAAACTGAGCGTATTCGTGGATCAAGTCTGAATCAGGCCCCACAAAAAGAGGGAAACATCAAACACATCACACATGGGCGCGCCTCTTTTTGCAATTCTCTCCTGGCTTGGGTTGTCTTAAGGGAATCAAAGAAACACCACCATATGGCTCTGGGTCCAAAATAGATACCCAAAATGGGTTGCCCTGGTAAATGGAAACATGGAGGTCCCTGGCGGTTTAATTTTGACCCATACCCATATCCTTAAGCACATGGAAGCCTGCTCAGTTGCCTATCCGATTCCAGCCAACATACGGCCATGATTCAAAATCCCGTACCCCCAGTGAACATCCCAATCCCAACTAAAATAGACTAACATGGGTGGTGCACCCACCCCAACATGGTACCATTGGTTTTGACCCACAGCTATATGAAACGATAGCTCAGGTGGTGGCGAGGGAGCCGCGCGCGGCAGACTCGACGCTGGAGAGCAAAAGCGCCCAGGGCTGTCGGCAAAAACGGCTGCGGCGCAGCAAACCACAGAGAGCCTGAAACCTACTGTGGATGCAAGAAATCCTGCACCAAGTTGAACCACACCAAACCATTATTTGTTGGTATTTACAGAGGAATCGAATCATTCCAGGGTTTCTTCGGTGGTGCGAAATGGATTTCGTCCATCCACAGTAGGCTGGTCATTTAGAAAGGGTCCCAGTCTCTGGTTCAGTAGAGGTCACCCCACGTTCAGACTGAGAATCTTGTCTCTGGACAGAACCTACTGAACCTCTTCATCGCGCGTCGTTGCCTGAACAGCAGACAATTGGTTCCGCCCTACCTCAGTTGACGACTTCTGTGACTGCTTTTGGGGCTTCAGCGTACCTTTCCAGCCCGGAGCCCCAAACCTCGCCGAGAACTCCTCGCGTCACGCGCCTTTTCAGACCCCGAACGGAAGTCTCTCAATCGCTGGAGTCAGAGTCGCTGGAGGCTACGGTCAAGGTAAGCTGAAGTCGAGTAATCTCCGCCTGCAAAGAAGCATCACCGGTGCACAGGGTTGCACCAACGACTGTCTGCTTGGGACAACTTGAAACACATATTATGAGACTATGAGCTATTTAACACCTGGACTCCAAACTTGCCCCTCCATGCCTAAAATCGGTGTCACAAAATGAAGCAACCCCCCTTTTTATTCTCCGGAGCATGCCTAAACTGGGTGTCGCCAAATGAAGGGACCCCCCACCCCCGGCCGTTTTCGGGCGTCTTTGCTTTGGTTTGCCCCAGATGTGTTTTGCCCCAGTCGCCTGCATTATCTCCCGCAGGACCTCGATCCGCTCCGTCACTGGCGCTTGCAAGAGCCGCTGGCAGGGCCTGAAATATGCACCGCGTGCCAAACGCGAAGACTGTCAACTGGAAAAACCCAACTTGGCGGGGTGCCTCGGGACGCCCGGGGTGCTTGGGGGTGTGCCTTGGGGGTGTGCCTTGGGGGGCGTGCCTGGGATTATGATACGATTGCAAACACCACATGTGTGTGTGTGTGTGTCTTTTTTGAGGGCATGTACCCTTTTGGGGTGGTTCAGGACCAAAGGTAAAACTGATATATGTGGTATGGTACGTTTTGGTTGATTTTGGAAAGGAGACTTCATGACGTCTCAGGCAAATCTCTTCGCGGGGCTTTTGCGTTCCCTATGGGCGAGTCCTACAAAGGGCCCTCGTTTGGATGTTGGAAGGGAACCCACGGTGGAGTCAATCTTTCCGACGCATGTCACTATTTTGGCAGAACACCCTTGACATGGCCAGGAACAATTGCATACTTTGATCCTTTTGAGAAGGCAAATGGACTCATGGTCCCTGAATCCTATTCAAGGTGGCCAAGCAAAATAGACTGACTCGAAGTGTCTACAAGAGGGGACGGGATTTCAAGACGGTATTTTGCAGCGGCAAACCGCCCGAATTAAATTCCACTTCAGCCTGACTTTTCAGTTTTCTCTGTAGCTTGCATCTTTTATTCAAGACCAGCTCAAACCTTGATACTGATGGACGAAATCCTGCACCACCTCAGGAACCATGGTTGACACCATACAGTACTAGGTCCTCCAGTAGAGAGGTTAGAATAACGGTACTTTTTTTTCTGTAGTCTATTTTAGTATATAGGGGAACCCTCCCCCAAAAAAGAAACGGTAAAAGGGCACTACTGGGGGACCTAGTGTAATTTGTTGGTATTTACAGGGAACTCCAAACATTCCAAGCATTCTTCGCTCCCGGTTTTGGGTCTGCGAGTACGCGGCGCCGCGCAGCCGCGCACCTCAGCACCTCCTCCCAGATCTCGGTGCGGGCGGCCGCGTCGGCGCTCTGCGCCGCAGTGTCCCAGAGCCCTTTGGAGGCGCTCTGCGGGTCCCTCAGTCCAGTCCCAAGACTCACCAAACCACCGGCCAAAGGAACCAAACTGGTGGTTTACCTCTAAAACTGGTCCAAACCCAGTGACGAAAGTCCAACTCAGGAAGTGAGTCTGTGGGAGCTTCATCTCCCTCAAAATCGGGAACGAACGAACAGGGGCCTGCTGCCTTGCTCTTCTTCCTTTTTTTTGCGGTTGTTGTTTCTCCCCCAAGAAAAAGGCAAGGAGGCTAGAAAGGCCACCCCTTGCACCGACTCAAAATTCGCCGATGCCAGCCGCGTGGCCACGGGCGCTCCCCGCTTTGGGACATCTCGGAGGCAGACCTGGCGATTCAGCCCCCGGATTGGGGGAGTAGCGCTCAGCCCGCCGTTATTTTCCTGTCTACCTTTTGTTGCTTCATGTTTGTTTTTGTTTTGTTGCTTCATGTTTTGTGTTTTTCCCCCGTTTGTTGCTTCATGAATTGGTGTGAGAGAAACAGTCAAGCGCATTCTGGAAGGAGCATACCCATCCTGACCCGCGCTTGCCGAGGTTTGAGTGACACCTGCGTTGCCGTGGAAACCGCTGCGCCGCGGGCACGAAAACAAGTACAGGAAATCTGAGGAGCTTCGGGGCACCGGTCAAACCGAAGCTTCCTTTACAACTGTGCAGGTTCCTTCTGTCGGGACCTGCACATAGTTGCCTTTCTTTCCGAACCACCCCAAGTAGCGAAGAAGAAGCACCGTAAGGTCGGCGAAGCGGGCGGAAGTCGCAAACAGATACAAACTCGACTTTGGAACCCGGGAGCCCCCTGGACCTGCCAGCATATGCAAGCGCGTATGTTTCTGGGTCCTTCTCTTCAAGCGAGTCAACTGTTTAACTAGTTCGGGAGCGGAAGCTGGGCAGGAAAGTTGGGCTAGGGAGTCAGCCAGTTTCCGTGCTAGTGGCCTTGCTTCCTGGAACTTCTTTTGCTGGCAAGATAGTTAGACAGCTTTTAGCTAGTTTGATAGCCAGCTGATTGGATCGCTAGTTAGCCAGTTGATTCGCCAGTGAGCTGGTTTGGCGGCTAGCCAGGTCGAGAGTCATGGTTTTGGCGCGTTAGCTAGGTCGGAGAGCAAACCAGTAACCAGCCCGCGAAGAATGAGTTAGCTAGCTAGTTAGCTTTTAACTCATGAGCTAGTCAGGTAGTCAGCTCTGTTAGCTGGTCAGCTAGCTGGCTGGTTTGCTGTAGCTAGCTCAGATAGCTTGGTATCTGCTAGGGTTTCTTCGATTGCTAGCTAGTTTCTTACCTAGCCGATGAACAATGCCAAGAAACAATGAAAACGCGGGTGTTTGTTCCCTTTGCATTGTTCGAGCATCCGTCTTCCCTTGCTTATCCGAATCCTGCGGATTTCTGCGGCATGCTTTACACGGCTCTTCCTTTACAAGGCTTGCTTCCGCGAGTATTGGCCCAGAAAGGAATGTACACAAACTTGAACAGTTCATATCAAACCAAAAAGTTTCCGCCAACCAAAAAGGGACAATTAAAAGAAATTCATTTGGGTATGGGTCAAAATTAAACCACCAGGGGACCACAAGTTTTTGTCATTGTCTCCATTTACCAGGGTGCCATTTTGGGGTCACCCTATTTTTGACCCACAGCCATTTCATTACATTACATTATACACCTGAACATTGCCTTGTAAATGGTGGTTTCCCTTTACTTTTGTGGAAAAAGCCAGGCTTCAAATGGGCAAAATGCATCTTTTAAGGAGCCCTGATTAACTTCAGCAATTGGGGTGGGGAGCCACCAAGACCCGACCCATCTCCCGCCTCCAGCGCGCCTCGCCTCGACGTCCCTCCGCGCGCAGAGCGCCTGGAATTCATCTCGCAAGCCAAACAGGCGAGCCCAAAATGTTTTTGTAGAAATCAGAGGCCCGATTTTTGGGAAACGCCTGAAGATCCAGTGGTTTATTTTTATTTTTTGCTTTGGGAGTGCCCTATGTTTACGGCCAAAACGTTTACTTTTGGTGGTTTGGGGGATTAGGTCTGAGTTTACGGCCAAAACCATGGTGATTCGCCCCACACCTCAGAAAGGATGAGCAAACAGCACGATGTTTTTTCCCACGGGGCGGTGCTTTGGGGCTTTTAAAGGGAGGCCAGCGTCGACGAAAATCAGATTGGGGCCTTCCGCCGGACTCGGAGACTCCTCGAAAAGCTCGCTGGCGAAACGTTTCACTCAGTTTCAAAGTGTCCAACCGCTTCGAATCATCAAAATACAATATCTCGGCTCTGGGGTGCACTGCGGAGCGCACCCTTTTCTTGAGCCAAAACCACACGGAGTGCAATCAGCGCATTGGGCAATTATGACTATACATATCATGACTCCTCCTTGCTGGAAGAGCGTCTCTGTACACGCTCGCACAGCAATATAGGTAGCGGAGTCTGGCCAGGGACCTTAGCCTTCTAGTAGCTTAAGCTGTCCCTTGCTACGTTGGTCAAGGAAAACATAACCACACCTTCGCATGGTATCAGACATCTGTACACCTGGAATGCTCTTTGTTAGAGCATCAGCCCTGTTGGACTTGCCAGGGATATGCTCCACCCTCAGATGGTCCATGCTGACCCTTTCCTGCAACCACAGGAATCTCGTCTGGATGTGACGGGCCTTTCCCAGACCTGCCCGATTGACAGTTCCTTTCGCTGCAGTGATTGAATCAGCACCTGGGTCTCGACCGCAAAGTCCTCTAAGAGTGACTGTAGGCCTAGACCAACTGAACCTCCTTTGACAAGAGCATAGTACTCCGACTCCCCAGTCGACAAAGCGATGGTCGACTGCACATTGCTGCTGTGTTTGAGCACATGCAATCCATACAGAGCAACCATGCCTGTTGTGGATCTCCTCGTCATTGCATCTCCAGCATGATCGGAATCCACCTGGATTCGGAGCTTGCTCGGCTTGGCTTGCCGTGCAAAGACCTGACACACGTCCGGCTTCTTGATGAGGTAGCGACACAGTCGCTTCAAATCCTGCAAAGATGCCTCTGTAGGAGAAACCATCTTCCTCGCAAGATTCTTCACAGCGTGGCTGATATCTAACCTGTCCTGTGACAGGTACGCTGCCCTCATCACGCATGAGCGATACAGGGAAGCCTGCTCTTTCGGTAGAGCTGGGCTCCGGGCTTCCTGCATCTGCAATTCAACGGACTTCTTCACGTCCGGCGTCTCCGCTCCCTTGGCATTCTCCATGCCAAGCTGCTGCACAAGCAAATCAACATGGCGTCGATCTGGCTCGATCAGGATCGCACTCGCTCCTTGATGTTGTTCACAACGAATGAGCCGGTTGAGAAAGTGGACCTCCTTGTGGTCTCCTTCCTCATCACCTATCGTCCCGAGCCATTTCAACTCGTAGGCACTGCGAAGCAAAGTATCTACTTCCTTCAGCGCCTCGGCGTCTCCTAACGCCATGAAATCATCTCCGTGCACCAGCACTCTTATTCCCAGTGTCGGGTGATAGAACACTGAGCCATTTGACTTTCCCCGGAGATATCCGGCTTTGATCAACAGCTGCGTGTAGTGCTGCTGCCATATGTTAGGGGCATCCTGTGTCCCGTACATCGACTTAGTCAAACGACCCACCATTCCCGGACTGGCGTCCTCGTCCGGCAACTGGATGTATATGCGGCGTTTGGGTACGCCATAGAAGTGGGCTCTTGATATATCCCAAAGTCCGATCTTGAGTGGTCGTCCTCCATGGGATACACGCTCAGTGGCCCATAGGCTACATAGCAGCCTCATAGCCTCTAAAGGCGGTGTTGACGAAAACAGCATGTTCTGAGGAATCCTTTCCTCTGGACTCTTCCGGGCCTTGATCTCCCGGACCACCAATCTCGACCTGAAGTTGGGATTGGCGGGGTCTCCCTTGTTGGTGTCTATCCAACGGGTGGTGATTGGACCCTTCCCGTTGGTCTCTCTGAGGCATTCCTCGAGCGGCACCTTCTCGTAAACCTCTTGCTTCCTAAGATAGTCCAACTCGAGCTGACGTGCCTCCCTGACTCGGTCTGGTGGCAAAAACCCACCATTCACGTCGTCCCAGTACTGCTCCACGTCTTCCGGCGTCACGAAGCTCTCCTCTGGGATTGGACCTGCAACTGCTGCGTCCAATGCACTCAACTGGCCACTCTCTACAAGGTGGCTCTTCAAAGTCTTCAGGACCGCTCGCACTAGCGCTGGCGGATAACGGGCCGCCGGTCTAGCGAGTCCTCCGATCAGGTGGATGTGCCGGTGCCATGGTTTCCCCGGCACATTGTTGGTGCATTCGCCCTCCAACAGTTGGGCCAAACCTGGATGGTTGGTCATCCAGCCAGTTTCTTTCCGCACATATCCTGTGCCCTGCAAACCCCTCCGGTCCGTAGCGACCATAGCCCATCTGCACATTGGGCCTCGGACAGTGTACACGTCCGGTCTCTCAGTGAGCTCACGGACCTCCGGGTCTTTCCAAGAGGTAGCACTCCACGGTGCCTCATGCAAGAAGAACCTACCTGCCTGCAACTGCTTCCTGTAGAACCTACAGGCGGTATGCAAATGAGCAACTGCTCTATCCATCTTCTCGCGCCTCTTGTCTGGGCTCACCCTGTACTTGTTGATGTTCTGGAGCTGGGAGAATTGGTCACAAGGTGGGCTCCCTGTGAGCAATGCCGGCTCGACCTCGTCCACATACTCCTCGAGCTCTCGGACGTCCTCAGCCTTGCTGAGATCCCAGTAGGAACCGTCCGGTTTCTGCTCCTCAAGGTCTACCGCAAAGCCCGGCCTCAAGCCATACTGCCCGGCTTGGGCCGTGAACCGCTTCGGGCTGTAGATCTCCATGATATCAACAGCGCCCATCTCCACGCACAACTTGGTGATCTGCTCCAGCTCGACCGCGTTGATCTCCACCTCCTGAGCCAAAAACGCTCTCTCTACTTTCCGTCCAACCATGGACTTCAACATCCTCTTCAATCTACCCAGTTCAAGTCCGCCCACGTCTGGGGGCTTGTCCGGGGTGTTTGAAGTCTCGGCGTCAGCCGCCGGTTGAGTCTCCGTTCGGAGTTCTTCAGGAGATACTGCGGGCTCTCGCTTCTCACCTTGCTTCTGCTGCGTCTTCTGCTTGGCTCCGGGCGCTATATACAGCGCTCCCGGTCTCTTGATCTGCGCGGTCGGCTTCGCCTTGCTCTTTGGACTACTCGATGCTGGCGGGCCTGCTGCTGCTCTCTTGAGCTCAGCCCTCTTCGCGGGATCCTCCACATACTCCATCACTTGTCCAGGGTCTTGCCTAGATCCTACTCCGGCCTCAGCGGCCGGCTCTCCCATGGCCTCTTGGGCTGGGAGATCTGCTTCCACTCCTACCTCCGCGGTCTCCTCTCTTTTCCTTTTGTGAGCTTCGACACGGCGTCGTCCTTGCTCATCATCCATCATGAGACCGACGATTCTCGCTCGGCACATCTCAGTGTGCGGCAACTGAGTGGACTCCCCTAGTAGCACGCAAGTGCATCCAGGACATCCATCAGTAGGTTGGTACTTCTCCACATCTGCCTTACGGATGTAAATCCGTCGCTGCTGTGGCGGTGCCATAACAGGCACAACCTGAGGCGGAACCTCAACCCGGTCTTCGCTGACCAGCAGGTCCTCCACTCCTTGAGCAGGAGTTCCCGGGGCCCTCTGCCCCGGCGTTCCCGGCGCTCGCACTGAGACCTCCCACGGGTAGCCTTTAAGGCTTTCCCATCCTTGTGGATTCCATTGATCTTCTTCTGGAAGTCGACGAACACCAGTGCCTCTCTTCACTCCTTCTGAGGTCACAACCAGCAAAGTGCCAGTCCTTCCATGGTGACCTATGTACCTGCCTTCCTTGAGTGGCCTAGCTCCTTCTCCTACCTCACGGTAGTACAACCGCTCCCCTATGGCGATTGCCGGCTTTCTCCATTCTCGGCCACACCTCCTTTGTTCCGGTGTCTTCCCGTCGGAACCTCTCTTGTACCTGCACATCAGGTCTGCTGCATGCCTTGGAAACCAAGACAGCACAGGGTCGTCATCCTTCAAGACTCGACCCAACTTCTCCTCCAGTGAGGATCGCAGGACTCTCACCTGCCTTTTGAGTTCTCGGCACAAGTTCTCGATTGCGCCATTCGCCCGGTGGTCAGCCACCGGCGACTCCTGTGGAACATTCTCCACTCCTGCTTCCTTGGCCGCCTGCTCCTTCAGGGCAACGATCGAATGCTCACCATCACTCTTGAAGACTGCACGACGGTAACCAAGATGCTTTATAAAGTTCGCCATGAATTTGACCGCATATGGCGTCGGTCCTTTTGCGTCCACGAAGGTGGCCGCAACGGCCAGTGTCCGACTGTCTCGGATCACCAGGATAGGCTTAGTCTTCCCATCCTCCTTTCCATCTCGCGTCATCCATGTGTAGTCGCACGAGATTGTCGCGAGCTCATCGCTCGCCTTGTCCTCTTCGGGTCGTGAGCGATGCTGCTGACCCAATCCTCTGCCGGCAAGACAATGCCGACACCAGTTGCGATACTGCACGTGACCTGTTGCCTCATGCTCCGCAACCTCGGCCCTCGATGGGCCTCCTGGTGCTCTCACCAGTGCGGGCGGCGCGATCTCGCCGCTCTCATCCATCTCATCACCCTCGGGCACACCTGCGGGTCGGCCCGCTGGTGCCTCTGGGTTCCCTTGTCCGGCACCCACGGCATCATCTGCCGCTGCAAGTGGTTTGGCCGGACTTACGCCTCGCTGGACTGCCGTCCAAAACCCGAACAATCTTCCGACTTCAAATAGAAGTTGTAAACTCCTTTCTCTTGGTATATGGGCAACCAAGTCTTCTTTTGGGCTTTACTGGGCTTGTTGAGCAACTGCTGAATTTTCCTTCCTGTCGCTGAGTCTACTGGAATCAATTGTCCACCATCTTGATCAAGAACAGCCATCCTTCCATGTTTGAGGCATTTGTAAGCTGAAACCAACGGTTTGTGTACCGGTGCTAATGGCCCTGTGACTCTACACCTGGAACCTGTTTCACTCTTACCTTGAAACGTCCCGGTTCCGGTCCCAGGGACCAGTTCCCCCGATGCTGTCTTGAACATCATCTGGGCTCCTTCCTTAGTGGGGATGCGGTCTTTCCAATCCACTGGAATGGCAGTCTGAGCAGCCCCCGTATCAAGGTTGAACCGAACCCAGCTTGGGTCTTTCGGGGACTCTCCCTGGGTGAATGCACCCAGCTCAAACATTCCCACTTCGGCCTCCGGTTGTTCTTCTTGGTCTCCAGCTTCGTAGTCGGCGTCCTCGAATCCTGCCACATGCTTCTGTTTGGAGCCAGACTTCCCTGAGCCTTTGGAACCTTTTCCATCCTTCTTCTTGCTCCAACACTCGGCCGCTCTATGGCCGGTCTTACCACAGTTGAAGCATGCTCCTGCGGGTCCTGAGCTGCCTGAACCACTGCCTTTACCTTTTCCTTTGCTGTCCTTACCTTTTCCTTTGCCTTTGCTTCCGCCTTTGTCCTTTCCCTTACCTTTGCCTCCTTTCGAACCTTTCGAGCCTTTGACCAGCGAGTTGAGCACCTTCGTGATGGCGTCCACGTCCATCGGAGCGGGGCCTCGCCCCGATCCCGAAGCCCCACTGGACCCCGGTCGATGGACCGTCCCTTTTGCTCCCGTGACTGTTTCAATCAGAACCTCAATCTCCTGCTTCATTTCCTCGTAGGTTCCCAGCCGGTTCTTGTTCAGAATGAGGTGGCGCTCAATGTCGGTTGGAACCAGAAGTTCTAGGGACGTACACTTTATGTCCTGAGAGAGGATTTCCCTCTCGCCCCTTTCGTTCCTTCTGGCCTCATATCGGCGCATCAAATCATCTAGTTGTTCCATGGCCGGTCGAACTGCTTCCCAAGACTTAACTCTTTCGGGGTTGAGGATGGCCCTTAGGATGTTCCTCTTCCTACCTGCGGTGAGGGGGTCCCATCTCCTGTTAAGCCTTCGCCATGCCTCATACCCGTTCTTGGCATTGATGACCAGATCTTCGGACTCATGAGTAGTAAGGGATGACAACAACCGATACAGTTGGTCTCCCTTATCATCCAGTCCGGCCATTCCTAGTTCACCTCCATGTTCCTCTTCTACCTTTTCAACAGTGATCTCCTCATCCTGATCAACTACCCATTCAAGGATTGACTGGAAACTGGATCCAAAGATTGCCGTTGTGAGGTTCACCACAGACCGGGCCCATCTACGGAAGTGGCTGTCATCATTGGAGAAGACTTCCGGTCTTCCAATCCCTTTGGTGTCTATCAACAACTTCCTATCGCCTTTCTGCAGGCTTGTAGCTAACCTACCAAGGTTCTCTGCCAAAGCAGCTATACCTGCCTGACCTTGCCTAAGAAGTTGATTCTCCTGTGACAACCGCTCAACTGCCTGCTGCAACTCTCGCACTGTTTCCTCCATGCCTTATATCCGGTGCCAAGCACCGGGAGGTCAGTCCGCCTTCCCGGACTCTTCTGTACTATAGTACGACCCCGAGCTCGATCCGCTTTTCGGCTCCGGCGCCGGTTGATCGTGAAGGTGCACACTGCCCTCGGTCTCGCTCAGGGGTGTGGCCGGCGACGGAGTCGGTGGCGGAGGTGGCGGCCGCTTCGGCGGGTGCTTCGGCCGAGCCAGCGAAACCTTCGGCTCGCTCTTGGGCTTCGCGATGTGGGCCTTCTCCTTGAGCACCCGCTTCGGCTTTGGCGGTGGAGGTGGTACCCTCGCCTCTACAGCCGCTTTTGCAGGAGGTGGCTTCACCTGAGGCGTCGCGATGGCTTCCGGTACCGACTTTGAGGTCGTTCCTACCGGTGCGCGCCTCCTTGCCGCCCCTTTTGCAATTGCTGCGGCCCTGGCCAACAATGATGGCCTCTGAAGGCGAGTCCTCTCGTCGCACGAGGAACACGGGTTCCCTAACCCGTCCAGTTGCAGCACACTCTGCTGGATGGCTTTGGCCACCGAGCCCGTTGCTCCGGCTCGGTATGCAGCTTCTGCCGATGCCGCCTTCCTGAGGCGGTAGTTCGAGGCCAGGTTCTGCTCGCTCGTCCCTTCACCGCGGGATGTCCTTGCCACCGCAAGCTCTTGTATGTTCCTGTGCACCGTAACCCGTCGGCCGAGAGCTTTGGCTGCCTCGGCGACCGGTGCCAGCAGCTCGGGCTCAGCGCCCGGTGAAGGCTCCTTTCCTTGGGCCTTTGTGAATCCCTTCGGCGGTGTCTTCGGAGCAGGGCTGGACTTAGGCGGGGACTTCGGTGGTGTCTTGGGCTGCACCCGGCGCCTCTTCCAGGGCGCCTGCCCGAAGTTCTCGATCTCCTCCTGGAGCTCCGCGGATGGCTCTTCCTGCTTCTTCTGCGCGAGCTTCAGGAGGCCTTTGAGGATCCTAAACTGCCGGCTGCTTTGGCTTCTCCTCTTGTCTTTGCCAGTCGCACTCAGCCACCACCCGGATCCTGACGACCTAGGCGTGCGAGCGACCTTGGGCTCGGGCTCAGGCTGGATCCTGCCCCCGCTGCCCCAATCGCCCCACACGCTCTCGTCCTCGCTCTGGTCCTTCTGCTCCAGGTCGAAGTCCGCGGCCTCGGGCTCAAACTGCTTCTTCTGCGGCGGGTGGAGGTCCTCCTTCTTGTCCTCGTTGGTGTATTGTTCCAGCTCCTCCTCCTTCTCCTCTGCCCGGCTTCCTCGAGCCGGTTCTGGGCCCCTGTGGCCACTTGGCAGAGCCTCTGGCTCTGAGGAGGGAGGAGATGCAGCCTGGGATCCTCCCCAGTCTGCTTCTGACTCAGCGGCAGGCTCAGCGGACAGGGTCTCTTCCTCTTCTTCACTCGGAGGGGCAACTAGTTCCGGCCTCTCCTTCGGCAGCTCTTCCGCTGCCCCGGTCTCCTCGACCGGCTCTGCGGCTTTGCCTTTGCCGCGAGCGGGCCGCCTCCACGGCGGCTCCTCCTTGTTGCTCTTGCCCCTGCCCTTCTTGCCCTTGTTCCTGCCCTTCTTGCCCTTGCTCTTGCCCTTAGGCCCCTCGAGGCTCACCCGCTACCATCAAAATACAATATCTCGGCTCTGGGGTGCACTGCGGAGCGCACCCTTTTCTTGAGCCAAAACCACACGGAGTGCAATCAGCGCATTGGGCAATTATGACTATACATATCATGAAATCAAGATGGGCCACAAAAAGTCCAAGCTGCTTCTTGCCAACTGGTCCAAACCCAAAAAAGTGACCAAAGTCCGGGAAACGGAACTTAGGAAGCAACACAAATGCCAATCTCAGCTTCCCTTCGCAGGCTGGTAACCCAAAAAGCGACAAAAGTCCAGGAAATCAAAGAAACCAAAGAAACCAAAGGCATCGGTTTTCCGGACAGGCGCCTGCCGCCCGCCAGCGCCGCGCCGCGCGCCACAGCGCCGCCGCTGCTGGGGCCTCCCGCAGCGGCGCGGGGGCGCAGAGCCTGCAAAGAATCCAGGGACCTTTGCGGAAAATCCATGGAATTGCCAACCAACAAAGTTGTAAAGGTTTTCCCGGGAAAAACAGTGGAAAACCGGGAAAAACAACAACAACAACAAAGTTGTGCTTGTTCTTATGTTGTTGTTTTTCCCCGGTTGTCCCCTGTAAATACCGACAAGCACATGGTTTGTCCTGCAAATGCCAACAGACAATTGTGCTCTTTTTTGTGGCTTTTCCAAATAAAATTTGTCCCCCTGTAAATGCCGACCAACAATGGGTTTGTCATGCAAATACCAACCAACAATGGTTTCAACCATGGTTTCAGATTTGAAGGGTCAGGTAGGTGGGGGTTGACCAAAGGGTCCTTTGCAAACTCAGGGGATGATCATGGGTTGGAGAACACTAGAAAGATGTGATATGTCCACCACTAAATGGGACAAGTTATGCCCATGGTCATTCAGGGGCCGAAGGGAATGTTGATCAACCCCCATGTTGACGACTATAGATGGTCCGGATTTGAGAACATCCCCTCTGTGAGCTTCAATAAGACAGCTTTGAATCAAGGTTTGGGTGTCCGTCTGATTTAGCTTGAACTGGCTCGTTTGATCTTCACACCCGCCGGGCTGGGAGTTGCATTTGCCATTTGACTTACCATCAGCAACTCAGTTGTTCAGTGACCCTGGAAAAAAGGGAACCCTCTTTGGGGAAGACTATTTTTAGTGGGGCAGCAAAAGAGTGCCACTGGACAACTGAGGCAACGGCCTCTGCCAGACATCACCATCATCCCAGGACAAGGTCTCTGCAATGCCGTCGTCGCCTTGCAGGTGTCAACTTCAGTCAGGAGGCTTCCCTAAGCATCGAGAGTCTATCCGAGTAACCCTTGCCATGCCAATGTTGGTTGCACCATGTCCAACTCTTCCTCAAAGTTGCCCACTCCTGCGAATTGACTAAACCTTGGCAAGCTTTTGGTGGCAACCGCCTGCCACAGGGGGGTCTTCTGCAAGCCTGAGGTTAAATCGAACGAACGGAGCCTTCGGCTGTGATGCGGCCGGTAAAGGGCGTAGACAGCTGCACTGTGAGCTGACCGTCATGGCAGTCCTGCACAGGATCCTCTTGCCCCCAAAAAAGTTGCTTTGGCTGTTTTTGACACAAGATCAGCAGGTTTCCATTGACAAGGTAAACCCTTGCCCTAGACAATCAAGCTTTAGCCAGGTCCTTGGCTTTTGGGGGCACGTTTCCTCTACATGCCGCTCTGCGAGCTCAACTGGTGCAGTCTCCATCTCAACATAGCAACGTGTTCCTGTTTCTGTTGTTTGACAAAGAACAGAAAACCGGCCACCTCGGCAGGTGGCTTCTGACAAACACCAAAGAACCCAGGTGGAGCACCTACAAAAACCTGATTCAATTACCCACCTCTCTACATGCGATACATCCCTTAAATTGGTTGTCGCCAAATGTGAGGGTTTCAGGGGAGACCAACAAGAAACCAACCACCTCTTAGCGTTTTACTGTGGAATCCAGTCCTGGGAAAACCACTTCGCCATTTCCCTCATGCTCCATCCGCTCTGTCCATGCTCGCAATGTGTGGTCCGTTGATCAGATGATCCAAAGTCGGCAATCCAAAGGTGAGATGTCTAAAAGCCGCCCTTAAAAGGAATGCGCATTAGCATGACATGATTCAGCAAACAAGGATTACCCCTCCTCCAACAACCATCCTGTGGATGAACAAAATTCTGCACAACCTAAGAAACCCTGGAATGATGATTCCCCTCTAGATACCAACCAACAATGGTTTCAACAATGGTTTTCAAATGGTGGTTGATGGATTTCGTCCATCCACAGCACCCGTGGGACCCTCGGTCGCTGAATTTCCTCAACCGGATCCTGGGTCAGGTGCCATGTTACCCTCCCACCGGCGAACATGGAAGTGCACAAACCCCTGTAGAAAGACGACTTTCCTCTTCGCCTTGGACAGCTGTGCGTAAAAAGGGACATGAAACGGAACAAAGAAGATTTAAGTGACATCAGGCAGCAGCACTCCTGGTGGAAAAGGCCTTTGTGCACTTCCATGTGGCCATGGGTCAAAACCCCGTACCCCCAACTCAAATAAAGCCTAAAATGGGTGGTCTATCCCCGTCATGTTCGTTGGTGCCATGGCAAATGGGAGGAAGGCCTCCGCCCCTGAGCTTCGGGCCAACTTCCCCAAGCCAACGACCTGGCGTCGAGCCAAGCCCGGAGGAGCGCCCGCCTCCCTCCATCTGAGTCGGCTTAAAAGAACAATGAAGCATTTTTCTTTTTTTTTGTGGGGGTTTCCGGTTGATGTCCATTCAAGGGGAGGGGGGGAGGGGGGGGGCAATGTCAGTTCTAGGGATCCAGTTCCTTTTCAGGAATCTGGTGGTGTTTCTTTCGGATTCCCCGCCACGTGGCCAAGGGGAAACATGCACATGTTTGCTGGTTGCGTTTGAAGGAACATCCTCTTTGCAAAAAGAAAGGGAGTGGTCACCGGATTTTCCCTTCTACAGTTGGGATTTACGTCGCTCCAATGAAAACAAAACTTCTTGAGGCTCAAAGACAGGAAATTGAGGGACACTGACGAAACGACTGGAAGGCAACCCTTTCCGGGAACAAAACACTTGGCTTTTCTGCATTCTCATCATCCACTCCTAGTGTTCCCTGATGGCCACTGAAGTCACTCGCCACTCTCTTGTGACACCAAAGAGCGGAACCCTCTTGAAGCTGGTCCCGACAATTGCCTTAGGGACTCAGAAGGCACCCCCGTTCCCAGCACTTCAAACATCACCCCTCCCAAAGGAATGTCATTTTGACATGGCCCAAACAAAATGTTCAAACATGGATGTATAGTGACCCATCGGTGTGTGAATTTTATGTAGGTTGCGAAGTAAGCTAACAGGCTGGCTATCTCCCTTAGTACATATTTTGATAAACACACACACACACAGCAACAACCAAAGCAACACATCCCCCCAGCCAAAAGAAACGGTCCCGAACAAACCACACACTTAGGCATATCGGCGGTCCCCAGCTGACCCTTCCCTTGTACCCTCTCATCTTTGGAGGCTTGGGAAACGGGAAAAAGGAAGAAACCCACATGCTTCCCATACTTTGAGCGCCCAGATCTTCCAAATTCCCCTCCGGACTCCTGACGTATCGCCGCATCGCCTGGTGGTTCAGGATGCGGATGCGGACCCCGCTCTTGGCGCGCCAGAGGCCCTGCACTGCCCGCAGCTGCCGCGGCAAAGGCGGCTGGAGCCGCAACGCCTCCTAGCGAGCAACCGGTGTGGGTGTGTCGTGCTAGTTTTGGGAACTGACTTTGGGGTTGGCTTACAGGGAAACCAATAGGACCCCCGCTTTTGGGGGGGGGGGGGGGGTGGGGGGGTGGTGGGGGTCCGATTCCTCAAAAAGACGAGCCACCAATGTCTCTTCAAACATCTTCGAACATGCTATGGATTATCTAGGTGGCTGGTCAACCCGCTTGAAAATTGAAGCATGTACGCGACTTTCCGTCGGCCGGGAGCTTGGTACGCGAGTCGTTGACCACGTACAAAGCTGTAGATTGTGAAGATGCTACTTGTTGTTCAACTTCTGCAGTTTGCTGTTTCTTCTGGCTGTGATTCGTCACGGCTTTAGTCGGGTCGGGCAGCACAGGCGTGCTGGTGAGGGGAATGAGGTGGAGCGGAAGCGTATCGAGTCTTCATGGATCGTTTGCATTGGAGACGAGGTCTTCCAGGTGGTTAGCCTGCTAGCTTCATGTTGGTTCCCCTCATGGCAGCAAATGGTTGCCCCTTTCTGCGATGCCAAAGTTGGATTTTCATGACCGTGCTCATACCATGGTGGAGGACACTTGAAGGCACCTGGAGTTGCTTTGACGGTCAGAAGGGGAGCTATAGCGGCTTGCAGTGTTTGGCAAGCTGCACACTTGCTGGCAGCGGACCTGGGGTTCCAGGGGTCACTGCATGAAAAGGTGTTGGGATTCTCTTGGGACATCTCCTGGTATGGTTGGATGCTGTTTGGCAATGCCTCTATGTGGACGTACGAATTGAGAGGCCAAATTCCGTGAGGTGACTGGCTCCTTTTGGTTCCCCTCAAAGCAAAATCCGGAAAGCCAAAGGAAAAAAACACATGTTTGCAGGGGTCCCTTCTGCAAAATATTCAAATTGGTCCGTCAGCCACTCCCCCTATAGCCGCACACACCAGGGGCTCTGCCCAAGAAAGGTTCTGAAAACCTTCTTTGAACGAGGCTAGTCAGAAGGGTTCTGAACAACTCTTCTGCTGGCAGAGGCGGATGGGGCTTGGCTTCCTTTGCATGGAAGCAACCCCGAAAAGGTGGTTCCTTGAGAAATAGCGGGCTCGCAAGTGACCCACAAGCCCTTTTCAATCCTTTCGGGGCTATTGAGGTCGACCCCTCCATACGTCTACCAAAATCACCACACTGCACATGCTGCGGCTTCTCTCCTCGAGGCCCTCTTGCTTCAGCTTTCCCCGCAAACGCTCCAGTTGCCCGAGCTGCGGCTGCAAGCGCGTCTGAGAAACCACGAATGCCGAGGGAAGGGCTGGCCAACTTGGAGTCGCCGTGGATTCCAACGATACAAAGCAGGAAAGCACGTGCTAGCACTAAACCATGGTGTTTGGGGGGAAACCTACCCCACCCCCCAAGCAAACCTCATAATATATAAGCTGCGGTCGCTTGCATATGTTTTCTGTGACCCCTTTTTTCTTCCTGGGGGGTCAAATGAAACCAAGTGGAAAAAAAAGTTGGGGGCTCCACCACTTTGAAAGAAAGAGTTCTGAAAACCTTTCACTCCGCGCCCGATTGACCAACCCTGAGGTGCCTAATTTATCACGGCATCACATCCTCTCTTCGTGGGGTGTGGCGCGCCTTGCGACCTTGTCCAACAGGTTGGTTTCATGAGCGAAAAGCCCCCTCCTTGTTGGTTTTTTGCATCACGGGAAGCGAGAACAAAAGTGGCTTCACATGGATTTCTTTGGGTTTTTCAACCGCGGACGACAGGCTTTTGAAGCAACGCCGATTTCGTCCAGCCAGGCGGGCCTCAACCCTTGGACTCTCGTGACATGGATTCCAGTGCCAGGCCTTATGCGGTGTCCAAATCTGCAAAATGCGGAGAAAAAAAACCTGAAATCTAGCCAATCTGAAACAAACCAACTCCCAAGACCCCTCAGATTGAACGCTTGCCATGCACTGCCCAGAGTCATCGGCATTCTGCGGCTCTGCCGAGGTGCGATTGGCACATTTTCGTTCTCCTCGTCGCAGTCCCACAGGAGCTCTGCCTGGAAAAGCGGAAGCGCGCTGAGGGCGTCCACATTTGCAGGCAGCGCTTGGAACACATGAACCATGTTACGACACCCAACCGCATTCGCGAGTCTGTAGCCCTCAGAAGACAGCGCTGGGCCAACGTTTGGTAAACTTCTTTCATTTGTGCCCTGGGAGGAGGACAACAAAACGACCTGAATCCTGGGTTTCGAGTTGAACATTCAAAGCTCCGGAACTTTAGGATTGCAGCTTGTGATTGAACTTCAAGAACGGCTTTTTCCCCCCCTAAGCATCCGCATGTCCCTGTGTTGCCAATACCAGTCGCCTGGAGCTTGCCAATGAAAAACGCGGTGAGCGAGCTTGGTTTTGGGGCTTGCCCCGAAACGCGCGACAGGTGACCCCCTGTGGACATGCGATCCACCAGCAGCTACGCCTGGAACCCTGTTTTCAGTTGTTTCAAGGACCTGAAAACCTTTGTTTTTTAGCCTCAACCGTTTGGGGTCATGACCAAAAATGGGAACCCAACATGGGAAAAGGGTCAAGGTCGCTCGATTCCCTTTGGACTTCTTTAAGGTTCCCTTGGAGCCCGAGGTTCTCTCAGAAAAGAACTGGCGAACAAAAATAATGGCCTCCATGTGCCCCGGCTTTCCGGGCTTCAGCAGGCGAACCCTGGCCACTGCAAAGTGCTCCGCCACCAGGCCCGTAGGACAGTCTCGCAGCTCCTGGTTTCGAGGGAGACCTAGTCGTCCCTTGCGTGGAGAAGCTTCGAAGAAGGGTACCCTGTTTACTTTAGGGGAACCCTCCCCCAAAGAAGGGTAAAAGGATGTAAAAGGGCTCTACTGGGGGACCTAGGAGAGGCACTGGGGCAGCTGGACGAAAAAATAATTTTGGTTTTGAATGGGTAGGTAGCTTTGTGGGTTCAAGCTCGGGCTGGGTTCAGGGTCGGGCAAGGTGAGGTCGAAAACGAGACACTCACACCAGAACCGGTCTTGTTTTGTCCATGCGCGTGCAAATATGTTAGCTCCCTGCCGAATGGGTCAACTTTGGTTCTGATAGGTGTTCTTGAAGCGTAGATGGCCAAATCCCCCTGGTGCATGGCTCAAACTGGGCAGTGGGTTAAATGGAAACTACCACTAAAAACTAAAAGGCGCCACAAAGCCAAGGAACCGGATGGCTGGGAGCCAAGAAAACCAATCTAAACCAGTGGAACAGTGGAACCCATCTGTCATACCCAAAACCGATCAGAAGGCAAGGCCATCGATATCTTTGCCCTCCTCGAGGTAGAGTAGGGTGCCAACTGCCGCCATCTCCTGGCGCTCCTGAGCTCTTTGGGACCCCCCCCCTGGTGCCGTGGACACGAACGTCGATTTTGCAGCCAAGAACCCTGAAAAAACCCAATACCCTACAAGAAGGTGGCTGATACACCCTCCCCCCCAATTTTGATCTCTTTGGAGGTCATTCCACATTCTAATCTTGAAAACTGCATTGGCAAGAAACTTGTAACATGACAAACGAAACTTCCACCAACCCAGCCCCGTTCAGCAAAGAATGGGAGCTGATGGAAGAGGCCCAGCCGAGCTCCAACCCTAACATGGCTTGCCCCGAGTTTCAAGTGCTCAACTCGAACTCATTTCGGGGCTCGGTGTGCTGCCGTTTGGAAATCGACCCAAAGTCAATCTCTTCCTTCCACCCGGAAATTGGGGCATGTACATCTATCTTTCTCCGTCAACGGCAGCGAGCACAGCATGCTCACAAACAATTGTTTCCCAAGCGGCAAGCTTCTTTCACAATGATGTCTGTTACCAGGCAAAACGCACGTGAGATTGGAACAAAAATACAAGTTTCTGGATCGCCTGCAGCTACCACTTGACATGCGAGTTTGCGCTTCGAAACTAGGCCCGTTGTCACCCCGTGGTAAAACATGAATTAGCAAAGGTGGCGCAACATGTATAATGGAGTCCACTTTCGCGATCAATGCCAATACCCACAGAAAACGACATCACGAACTCACAAAAGCACTTGCGACCGAAAACCTATGACGCAAATGTGTTTCTGACCTTTCAGAAAGCCCGGTTTTCGATTCAAACATTCAAATATCCGTAAATGGAATTTGATTTAAATTCTTGCCCGCAAGAGACGAACAGCACGCCGAGCATTTATTGCACATTGTTCTTGAAGGGCAACCCGATGGCACCTAGAGGATTCCCTTAAAAGACACATGCAACAAGCATGTTCTATATGCGCCGATTGCGTGCAAGAAATCCTTCCATGTGTGCTTTTGCAATCTCACTTTAAAACATGTCTTGATCATATTGTTTCAAAATCCCTGACTGCCAAACGAATCCCAAACTGGACGCATCCAAATGGAAACGGTATCCCCCTTGCAACCATGATCCCATATGGGGGTTGATGAAAAGGTCTTTTACACGGGGAAACCACCAGAAAGATGACTTGCACCACTGGGACAATTTACTTGTGGTCATCTTGGGGCCGAAGGGAATATTGATCAACGAAATCAACCCGGGCCCATGCTTTTCCTTTAAGGCTTCCCAAGCAAATTTGGTCAAGCGAATGCGCAGTTTTTTGTTGTTGTTTTTTCATTCGCAGGGAAACGCCGCCTTCGCTTCTCTCGGCTACCGATTTTCGGGTGCGAAATCTGCTTGCCCTGCAAAAAGGTTTGACGAGCTTTCTTTTAGTGGGTTTAATTAACAGAAAACCCACTTGGCGAAAAGTTAAAGTCCGAACATCCAGGCAAAATGCAAAGAATTCCAGGACAAGGACTATTGTCTTCCATGCAGGACCCCCCTTGTCAGGTTCCACGTTAATTGGTGGGTGCCATTTGACACTTACCCTCAACCTGGGCGCTCTTATGTTGCAGCCCTGAACAAAACGGAATTTATCTGTCCTACCGTTAACGGTATGGCAGCAAAAGCCGCTCTTTTGTGCAGCCCCCTACAAAAAAAGAACAGATCCAACTAGACCACGGTTGGCCCGAAAGCAGAACATCGCAAGCGAGGTCGGCCCAACGCTGCAGGATGCGTTCTTTTTCCCTACACTTCGTGAAGCAAGCGCGAGACAGCACCAGGCAAGGTGCTCTGCGCAAACTGGTCGGTGCAAGTTGGTCTGCGCAAGTTGCTCTACGCAAGTTGCACTGTGCAAGTTGCTCTGCGCAAGTTGCTCCGCGCAAGTTGCTCCGGCAAGTTGGTCCCTGCAAGTGGCTCCCTGCAAGTTGCTCTGTGCAAATTGCGCTCCCTGCAAGTTGCTCTGTGCAAGCTGCTCTGTGCAAGTTGCTCTGTGCAAGTTGCTCTGCGTAAGTTGCTCTGCGCAAGTTGCTCTAGGCAAGGCGCTCTGCGCAAACTGGTCGGTGCAAGTTGGTCTGCGCAAGTTGCTCTGTGCAACTTGCTCTGCGCAAGTTGCTCTGCGCAAGTTGCTGTAAAATGCAAGTTGCATCTTGCGACGCCCGCCCGCGGACCAGGGAGGAATCGAACCCGCGACCCGCCGGTTCCGGGAGCAGGCGCACGAACCACGAGACAACTCCCGAGGACCAGTTCGAACAACAAAAGTCGCAAAAAACCTTGAGTTTTTGCACCTCGACCACGCCGATTCCCGCAGAGGGTCGCGCGAGAAGGCAGAAATCGCAAAAAACCATGGGTTTTTGCACCTCGACCACGCCGATCCCCGCAGAGGGTCGCGCGAGCACCGCAGAAATCGCAAAAAAACCATGGGTTTTTGCACCTCGACCACGCCGATCCCCGCAGAGGGTCGCGCGAGCAGGCAGAAATCGCAAAAAACCATGGGTTTTTGCACCTCGACCACGCCGATCCCCGCAGAGGGTCGCGCGAGCGAAATCGCAAAAAACCATGGGTTTTTGCACCTCGACCACGCCGATCCCCGCAGAGGGTCGCGCGAGCAGGTTAGAAATCGCAAAAAACCATGGGTTTTTGCACCTCGACCACGCCGATCCCCGCAGAGGGTCGCGCGAGCAGGTTAGAAATCGCAAAAAACCATGGGTTTTTGCACCTCGACCACGCCGATCCCCGCAGAGGGTCGATTTTCGTGTAGTGTCGTCGTCGGCACTACCCCGCCGCCCTAAGAAGAGATTTTAACTCCTCGCAAGTCAATTGCACTTGACTCCTTGCACTTGCAACTTGCACTTGACTCCTTGCTTGTTTCAAGGAGTCATTGCAAGCAGAGCAAGGAGTCATTGCAAGGAGTCATTGCAAGGAGTCATTGCAAGGAGTCATTGCAAGGAGTCATTGCAAGGAGTCATTGCAAGGAGTCATTGCAAGGAGTCATTGCAAGGAGTCATTGCATTGCAAGTTGCAAGGAGCCAAGTGCATGGAGTCAAGTGCAAGTCGCAAGTGCACGGAGTTAAGTGCAAGTTGCAAGTGCAAGGAGCCAAGTGCAAGGAGCCAAGTGCATGGAGTCAAGTGCAAGTTGCAAGTGCATGGAGTCAAGTGCAAGTTGCAAGTGCAAGGAGTCAAGTGCAAGTTGCAAGTGCAAGGAGTCAAGTGCAAGTTGCAAGTGCAAGGAGTCCAAGTTGCAATCCTTGCCATGACTCCTTGCAATGACTCCTTGCAATGACTCCTTGCAATGACTCCTTGCAATGACTCCTTGCAATGACTCCTTGCATTGACTTTCATGATGATGATTCCTTGCAATGACACCTTGTAATGACTCTCATGAGAACAATTCAAGTGAACCCAGCGGAAGAACCCTTCGCCATGCTTTCGGGAAAAAAGACGGAAAACCTAAACACGTGCCAACAGTGAAGTCATCTTAAGGGTTGATGTTGCAAGGCCGGACCGACCCAAAGGGGCGGAGGTCTTTGTTTCCTGTGGCGCGGTTCGGGTCCGGCCCAAGGAGGGGCCGAGTTTTCGCGAGGCGAACCAAGGGGTTCTCCCAGGCCTCGTTGAAGAGGGCGGTGGCCACAAAGCGGGAGCCCGACAGCAGCAGGGAGTCGTACAAGCTGCGCACGTCCTTCACCTAGCTGCGACTTCAATGGAACCACGTGGGAGGCAGCCAATCGTGGAACCTGATTCTCGGAGTGATGTAGATTGAGAATATGAATGGGGGCAATATGGGGGCCAAACACTTAGAATTGGGGCTTGGGGTGGGACAATCAGAAAGAAAAACACCACTGCGCTATCTTAGACGTGGACCAAACCGGAAACACGTTAAGGCCCAAGCTCTCATGACCCATGGCCCTGGCTACACGGAGGGCTCCAAACCCCTCCCTCCCCCGGCGTTTGACCACAGGTGGCTGCACGAACGACCTTGAATCGCCAACTGTACATAAGGCATCCCGCAAATGAAAAAGCAATAGGGGGTGGGAGCCTGAACTTTCTTTCAAAGGGAGTTCTCCGACAGCTTCCAATGGATTTTTTACAACTTGTTTTTGCCCATGTCGCTCCGAAAACAAGGGGGTCTGCATTGTGCCAAGGCAGGCGGTGCTTGTCTGCGAACGGCTTTGCATTTTCGGTTTCGGGGCGCTGGAAAAATCAAAGCAGCCAAATCGGGTATAGTGCAAATATGGTTGGGATTGGACTTCCCGAACAATTTGTCGTGCGATTTTTGCCCTTCGTGCTTGCCTCCAAGGTGACCGACGCACCGGGCATGTGCACATCCTCCACCGGGAGAACTGGAAGCTCCAGCACCTCGCGTTTCCCTCGAATCGGTGCTGAGATCCCCCAGCAAAAAGTTAAACTGTTTGCTGGTCAAAAGGAAATATGTGGGGAATCCAAAAAGTTAAAGTCTAAAGATCCAACCCAATAGCAGTAGAGCAAGGCTCTTTACGGGCTCCTGGACTTGGGGGAAACGAATCGGTGCTGTCAGGAGATCTCGTGGAGAGTTGTCCAGTGCATGTAGCCGTGAAGCATATACACACCATGCGGAAGATATCAAGGGCATTGTTCTCCCCCAGTCATACGTTGAGCCCCAGAATGGCAAGCCGACACGCTCGCCATCTCTATTCGCCATTCGCGGGGAAGTGTAAGCCCGATCTGACTCATGTCGGAAAGCCATGGCGGGACATGTCACGACTAAACCTGGTTTCGATTCTGGCAATCTGCGTTGCTTCTGCTCGGTCTTTGGCGAGTGTTCAACTGTTCCAGAGTGCGCTGGTGGCATCAGGCGGCCTGTTAAAAAAAAAAAGAAGGCAGGTTGCGAATGAACAGGGGTGCAGCGCTTGGGCAGTGAAGGCCCTTGATCCCATCTCTTTTCACCAACTTCCCCCGCCCGATCCAATTGACCCGTTGACCCCAGGCGCGGGCTGCGAGCCCCCAATTCCCCCAGGCCCCCGCCTCCGCGCCTTCCCCCGCCACCTCCTACGCAGACAAACGCAGCCTTCTGCACCCCAAGGGATCTTCTCGGGGGGAATACACCCGGAGATTCCCCACAGAGAGCGAACCTTTTTATCAGCATCCTGCATTCAAATATTGCGGCCAACCCCTAGTCAGGGAAACCCGGCTGAACGCTATCCTGCATCATGGGGCCGGAGGTTGCAAACGCATTGCGAGGACGCTATGAGTTTACCCACAACCCCCGGAAAAGGGTCCCGAGAATTCTCCTTTTGAGCACCTCAACTGAAGCTGACAAAGCTGCAAATTGTTTTTTCCAAGCTTCGATGTTTGAAGAGGAAAGGAGAGGCCACCAAAAAACGGTTACACGGGCCCGTCCTTTCTGAGACTCCTGAGCCGACAATGCAAGTGTAGGTTTCCTCTCAAAACTTTCTCTCGGAATGCAGCAACTGATCACCACAACTAGCAACGGCTTCCATTTGGATCTTTCTCCAACCAACGCATCATCGGCGGGCCCGGCGAGCCCCTGAGAAACGACACGACCAGCTGGTTGAACCGCTAGGGGTTTGTGGTTTTCGGTTTGTCCTTCTGCCACTACCTCTCCTGACACCTTTGGGGATTGATGCCAATTTTCAGGACTGTAGTTCTGAAGTCCAAAATTTGCCTCAAATCGGTTTGTCTGAAAAACCCTAAATCCTAAACCCTAAATCCGATTCTTGTGTCCCTTTAGAACCAACATGTTTTTCAACACCAACCAACTGGATTCCTTCCAACATCAACAAAGCATCCCTGCAAATCCAAACAACATGGCCTTCCTCAAAAAACAAAGCGGAAATCCATCCTTGCCCACCTAAAGGCTTCTACCAAACCCAACCTAACAGCTTCCCTTTTGCAAAGAACCAGGGCGGTACCTCCCCGGATTCCACGTCCAAAAACAGGCACATAGAGTCACTAGTCCCGTTGGCTGACGTGGGATGCACCCTCAGTTGTTCAGTGACCCTGGGAAAAAAAAGGGAACCCTTGTTGGGGAAGACCATGTTTAGTGGGGCAGCCACCCAAACAAGGGGGAACAAAGGGTGCCACTGAACAGGGATCCTTACATTATACACCTGAACCTTGCAACTTGTAAATGGTGGTGTCCGTGTTGAAAAAGCAACACGTCTCAACTGGTTGCAAAACGTATCTCTTAAGGAGCGTTTCCCTTTATTTTGGTGGAAAAAGCTATGTCTCAACTGGGCAAAACGTAAGGAGCCCTGCTGAACTGCGGTGTTGCTTGGCTTGTGATGGTTCCCTGGCCCCTTGAGTCCTCAGAGGTGAGCCAAAGCAAGCCGCTGTCGTCCAAGTCAGCCCGCACACCCGTCCTGGACAGGACGGGGTTTCTGGGGGTTGGACTCCTCTAAAACCTCAGCCCAAAGGACCTGGAACTAGGTTCACCTTTTGGGGCCATGATGGACCAAAATGGGAAAACCAAAAGGTCAAAAGGTCGGCTTTGGGGAACTGAGAAACACCTCCTTAAGGGAAACCTAAGACTTGGATGGCAAGTGGGGTGGCCTGGGTCACAAAGTGTCTGCACCCTGCATACATTGTGCTTAGGTGCTGAGCATCGAGCTCGGCCATTTGCAGTCGGGAAGCTACAAGCACACAATCGCTTGTTGAGCAAGGCCAAGGAGTTTCGGGGATTCGTAGGTTTTGCCCAAGGAATGCCCTGCTCGACTCTAGAAGCAGTGGCTTCTTGAACTTGGTCAATGCATTTTCACGTCATGCCCCAAGTGGCTGTAGCGGCTTTGCAATTAATGTTCATGGGGATGCATTTCTTGTTTTGCCCGGACCTGAGTCGCGGAACGCGGCGACAGGCCCCCCATTTTTGCTGGGTAGCCTCGCTCAGTGAGCTCATGGCGCAACGCTTTCGATTGCCAGGATGCCAACGAAAACACGGGGGCACTCCCTTTCGGGCGGAGTTCCAGCCCATTTGGTGACAAACCCAGGTCTGCGGAATAGAGCCAAACTACCTCTGCCAACAAATGCAAAGCCAAAACACCCTCAGCCATTGATTGATTTCTCCAAACGCTGTCCCAGTGTCTTCCTCGTGCATTCGCTAGATTCTTGATTCTCCACGTTTCGTGATGGTTGATTCATCACGTCTCCCGTTGAGAAAAGAAGAACAATAGTTTACCCTAGAAAAGAAGGTTCCCTGGAATGCATGGGCGGAGCTGACATTTGAGAGCGACTTCGCGGGGGAATACCCGAACCCTCTGAAGAAAAGAACGGCCCAAATGGCCAAAACACATTGGATGGTTGGGCCCTATCACCACAAACATCCGTACCTCGCGGGGTTTTCCTCGTTTTGGAGAGGTTAAAGGGAAACCAAACGGACCTCACCTCGCTTTTGGAGGCTCCAACCCCAAGTGGGCCGCTCCACGCCCCATTTGGATGCCGTCCCCCTGTCCTCTTGAGCCTCTTCAGCCCGCGCCTGCGATGTACCGACCCTCCGGGCCGGAAGTAAAAAACATGTCCGTTTTCGGGGGGGAAACCTACGGACCACCGGAAACTCGTTTTTGTTTGGGATGGTTGTGAAGGCAATCCTATACAAAAAAAAAGAAAAAAAGAAGTTCAGGTGATATCCCCAACAGCATGCGGTGCTCTTTTCAGTGCTCGCACCACCCCGCAACCCTCGCAGAACCTCGCGGAACCCTCGTGGAACCCTCGCGGAACCTTGGTGGAACCCTCGTGGAACCTTACCTCAGGGCCGGCCCGGACCCCGGAGCCCATCTGGGCTGAGACCCCAAAGCTTTCAGCTGTTGCGGAAAGAAAACAAAGTTCTTTTTGTTGGGATGGTCATGAAGGCCGGCCTCCAAAACCGCCCAAGCTTGCGGGCTCCCCCCATGTTTAAAGACAGGACCAGTGGATGGTCCTGGGAAACAGGTGAACTGGGCCGAACACCGAACTGAAACCGCCCGCAAAACGAGATGGCTCTAGCCCCAGCGATGTTGGGATTCCGACCATGGATCATATTTCACCATGGCATGGTGAGAATGCCATAAATCTTCACCGCGGGTCGAGCTGCTGGATTCCTCGCAAGCTCGTTCTTTGCGGAAGCAACCGCCGAAAACGGTTGGCTCCTTGCCATCTCGTTTCTTGATGCAGACCACTAAAACGATGCTAGCGCCTAGGCACCCTAAGCTGCCCAGCCATTCTTCGTTCTTCAGCTTCCTCTCTTGGGGGGTGTGGAGAATCATTCTAAAAATAACTTCCCCATTCTTTCCAGGGATCCTTCTTTGGACAAGGAATCAACCCCTAGCATCCGAAGCTTGGTGACGTTGCTTTCAGCTTCCTCTCTTGGGTCTGGGAGAATCCAAGGAATCAACCCCTAGAATCATGGGCCTAAACACAACCTCCCCCCCCCCGGAAACCCAAAAAAAACCGGCGGTGAGGTCCAGTAGGTTTTACAAATTGGGGCCTCAGAACCTGAAGGCCAGGCCTGAAGGACGCCTTGCAAAACCGCATGGCCAGCGGAAGACATGACTCACATGTCCCACGAATCAAGACGTGGTTCGAGCTAGGCTCCAGAAAAGAGGTACCCTCAAAAAAACACCCTTGTGGACAGGGCGAGAGTGAGAAATCAGTTCACACTTCTATACCAAGAAAGGAATCCCCACATTGTTCTGGGTCTAGCTAAATAGTGATCAAACCCTAGGTTGGGAGTGCCCGGTTTGAGGACATTCCCACACTCAAACCACGCAAAACCCATGATCACCTTTTGGGGCCATGTCCAGGCAAAGGCAACACAACATGGATTTGGCCGATTCCGCCTTGTTTGCAAGTGCAATGACGCCGGAAACTGGCGGTCCTGAAGGTGCCACTAGCGATGGCCGCACCCCAAATGCTGGACCTGGCCAGGTTGCGGGCTTTTTTGGGGCAGATGCCTTGTGATCTTTCACCTGTTTGGTTGACGGTACAGGCACGACTCAAGCAAATGTTCATCACTTGTATGGAACCGTACGATTTTCCAGTAAAATTCGGGCAATGCTGTCCTTCAAGGCCAAGGAATTGCCCAATCACTTTCAAGATGTGTGAGCTCGGGGGGTTCTTTACGCAGTTGGAAGGAATTTTGTCAACCCTCAATGTCAAGGACGACATTGTGAGATTTGACGTTGCCCTCAGCCAGCACGCTCAAGGCTTGGCACTTGTGAGGAATCACCGGGAATGGGTCAAACTGCAGCCAGCCAAAGCCGCCCACAGGCAATATGCCGACATCTTCGTGCCCATACCAGGTACGCTCCAGCGAAGCCAACGCAAGTTTCTGAAAGAAAGAAGCGCCCTGCTTGAAGTGAATTCTCTGAGGAGAAGCAGCCTCTAAACAAGGTATCGTCTTCCAATGGGTGTTGGAGTGCAGGACAGAACTTTTTTTCAAGCAACTGCATTTTGCATTGCGGGCATGTTTTCTAGGGGTACCTTCCCCATTCTTTCCCGGGATCCTTCTTGTCGGGAAACCATCAAAAGCCGAGGGGAAACAGCCGATCTTTGAGAATAACGATGGTTGACAAGAATGGGGAATCAACCCTTAGATGTTTGGCGCTCTTTACAGCACTCTTGAAGAAGCTCGGCTAGAGCGCTCGCCCGTCTCGAGGCGGCGCTATCACCTTTCGCCGCCACTGAGGGCAAACCGACCAAAGCGAGACACTGTAACTGTTACCCCTCTGGCATCAACTTCAGCGCATGAGAAGCACCACTGTGCTGTAAAAGCCGAAGCCCTTTTCACACCGATCCGATTTTCGGCCATCTTTTGAAGGGACCACCTGTCAGGTTCAATATTCGTGGCAGGCTTGGATTAATGGCCCGCCTCCATTGCCTTGGGTTGCTGGGAGCATCAGTCGCTTCTGCCCGCGGGGCTGTTCGTGGCCTCGCTGAGCGCTGGGAATTTTTGGTCCCCTCGCTAGACAACGTCCAGTAAGGAAAGGAAACCGTCGTGTCCTAAAATCAAGAGAACAGCGCAATCGGTTTCCCCAAGAGTTGATCAGTTGATATTGTACGCTGGGTTCCGATGAACAACCCGGACCTTTTTGAAGTGCACAATGGGAATGAGAACAATGGCCTGCGGCAGGAACGCCACCAAAGAAGGCCTCGCCACCCCCCGCCCCCCCACGCGCCCGGCATGAGATTTGCGAGATGGCAGGACATAGGGGGGGGGGGGCACAACTTCTGTCTAGGTCCTCCAGTAGAGAGGTTGGAATAAGGGCACCCTTTTTCCGTAGTCTATTTTGGTAGGGGAACCCTCCCCACCAAAAAAGAATCGGTAAAACGGCACTACTTCTGTCAAGGCACCTCCCAAGCGAAAAGGGTGTGCGAGGCGAATTCATCTGCACCAGCGCCATGGCGGGAGCAAATTCTTGCAACAGAATGTGGCCTGACATACCCACAGAGCCGCTTGGGGGAACTCCCCTTTTATTTGGGCCATATCTAGTCTGAAGGCATATTGGCAATGCGCCAATCAAAAGAAATCTTAGGGAGGGGGGTACCCGGGGTTTGACCCACATATCTAGTCTAGTGAGGCAATACGGAATGTGCCACTTTGTTCAATAACTCGTTGCTGCTTGGGGGCCGGTGTTTGAATACACGCCACAAGGAAGCCAATTGGCTCGGGACTAGGCCCCTCAAGGGCAGGTCTCATGCTCTGCCCGACTTTTTTGAGTAAGAGGGCAGCGCAGGCGAAGGTGAAATATGGATCGACTCCACAACGTCTTGCTTCCAAGGCTCCGATAAACCACTCAGTTGTTCACCCTGGAGAAAAACCAGGGAACCCTTTGTGGGGAAAACCATTTTTAGTGGGCAGCCACCAAACAAAAAGGAAAAAAGGGTGCCACTGAACAACTGAAACCAACAATTGGTGTGAGACTCAAACTTCAATTATCACGTCACATGTCCAGCAAGTGCAAACAGAATTGCATTGGCTCCGAAAGGCAATGGTTTGGTGTCGGTCGGTCTGTGATTCGTTGGCTTCCTTGCAGGAGCAGAGTTCTCGCACTCAGGTGGACGATCAAACACCCGCAGGGATATATGACCCTTGTTGGGTTCCGGCCGCTGAACTGAAAAATGCAGAATTGCGAACTCTTGGGCCTCCCACACAAACACACACCCACACACACACACCAACAAAAAAACAATCTACGCAAATAGTTAGCGAAAGGTGCGGGCCATGGATCGCTTAGTTGCCAGGGATGATTCTTTTCAAAGTACCGTACCCGAACCCACAAAAGAAAAATCAGTAACCTTCCCCAAAATTGGCTCATCCCAAATGCTTCTTCTTTCCTATTTGCCGGCGGTGGCCTGACCTAAAAAAGAAGGACGCAGTGGGCTGCAGTCAATGTTTGCAACCTTCCGTTCTGGCCCCGCGCAAAGCACGTCATATTCTTTCCGGGCGCGCTTCGAAGCAGCAGCTGCCACCTGAGTGCGGCATGCTGCACCTATCTGAGCGGGGACCCTCTCGAGCTCATGCTGCAATGGCGGATGGTTGCCAAAATCATCTACCTCCTTGCATGGACTGTCCACACCATCTCCAAGAGGCTCGCACCTTCAACCATTGATACTGATCCCAACGAGGTAGTCGAACCTCCCAAAAGATCACAATCTGCAAAGCTATGGCTGGTATGTATGTACACGTATTGCACATTGTTTTGCCATGTCTGGAAATCTTGAGCTTGGGAAGCTTGAGAAACCCTGTTATCTTCGGGTGGATGAAAACGCAAATTTCCACTGGTTGCTCTCTACAAAAAGGAGGTCCCTGTGTTGACCCCAAATAATAATTCAGCCAGTTGGAGTATTTGATTGGATGGTGTCTCTCCCAGCCAGCCGCTCTGAAATGACCCCCCCACATATTGATCAACCAGGGGTTGGCTTTTGGAGGCTTCGTTCTAGCTTTGGGACATCTAACATCACGGAAGGCGCTCGGAGCGGGACTCCACGTTAGCATTTGTTGTCATTCTGTCCAATTTTGGATGTGGGTTCCACGTAGTTTCCCTGAACCCCCTTAAATAGGGTCCTCAGATTGTCACCCTCAACCAGGGGTCCTAGTAATTTCCCGCCCGAACATTGCGCCCGGTGCGAAACCCCAAAATCTTAAATGGCAAGGAGTCACTATGGTTGATCCTGAGCCCACAATCTAGAGTGTGCATTCCGGGATCCGGATCCCTGAAAAATATGTTTAAAAAAAAAGGCAAAAATGGGGCAGGTACCCCTGCGCCGCTTTGGAGCGGGCTACTAGTCTTCGGTACATGACACTACCAGCCATGGAAGGTACCCCTTGAGCTCAGGCGCTGAAGCTGCAGCAGGCACAGGCCCGCATTGCCCAAGTCCCCATGGATGCGCACCTCGCAGCCACAGGACCAGAAGGGGAAACGGCGCATTGGGGGGAAACTACGCAAAAAAGGATATGTGTGCATGAGAAAAAGTTAGAGATGGTCAAAACTGGGGGCCAGGAGCATTGATCAACCGCACATTTGTGGTCGTTTCCTTTTTGTGGGGTTCACAGGGCGGGTGCTTCTAAATTGCACCTTGGATATTTTCCCCCCAGGAAGAAACTGCAAGGTGAAAAGGCACACATGTGTGCTACTAGATATGTTCTGATTTACAGCCTAAAAGCCGGTGGATGCCAGAGTCATGGCATCTGACCTCAATATCCTCGGCAACAGCGCAGGAAACACAGAGTTTGTGTTGCACGACCCATGCCTGCCAGTTTCTTCGTACAAATGACCGATCTTCATTAGGGGGGATGAGCAACCTGTTCATGAGATCATGAGCCCTTTTTGTAACGGCATGGTTTAGCAGTCTCAGCCCGCGCAACCACATCCGAACCAAACCAAACCACAGCGATTGACAGCTAGCATGTTGTTTTTGTGTTGTTTTTGTAGGTGTTCTTTTCAAGTGAGTTTGGACGAAAATAGATGGCCCTCTCAGCTTGGTGCTAGTCATTTACCCTTCTTGCTTTCATGATGACCCCCGGGTCAGCTTCTTTCTCCGCGTGTCAGCAATTCCGCGAGAGCCCGCTGCTTGGCGAAGTCTGCAGCTGCAGTTTGGTACTCGGGGTCCTGTGGGGCAAAGGCCAAGAGGGTTTCCACTTTACCAATTCGATTTTCTTCAGCCCACAAGGCAAAATTTGGAGATGCAAAGGCAAGCCTACCTGAAACTTCTCTTTGGATTGACCATCCCAGCACAACACGGGCCCTGGGGTAATGATACTCCTTCAACCATCCGAAATCAGGGTATGAGCGGAAATCAGGGTATGAGCGGAACCTTCATCATGCCTAAGGTGATTTCATGCTCCGTTGCTGCAGTGCAAATACTGGGCTTAAGATTCCCTTCCCACAAACAGGTTTGCCCTGCATTTATCATGTGTGAGCCCCCGACAACATGGGGCTAATAAGTCATATCCGACCACATACACGATGAAAAGGCCAGTGCCAATGACCCACAACTGGTCCATCAATAGACAGCCATGAATCGGATAGGGAGTGACGTGATTGCTTGCCTTTGGTCACATGATTCATTCCAGAGATCACTTTCTCAAACAAATTTCAGCAGTATCGAAAGAATGCCAACAACAAGAAGCACCTAGCTTTAGCAAAGAAAGGCGTCACTCAGAAGACACTCCCCCCCAGGTCGAACGCTGTGTCAAGGATTGGCGTGGGAAACCAGAGGCCAACCTTTTAGAATCCCACCCGAGCCCGAACCCCTGTGGCTTCCTGTGGCTTTCCGTGGCCCAGTGCGCCGGCGCAAAGATGCCCTTTTGGGCCAGGCAATTCGTCCGTAGTTTGGCAAAACCCAGAGGTGACTATGTTGGCCCCACCCAACCATTGTGCCATCTAAGTTGGTGAGCCCTTAAATGGTCACACTTCTGCTCTGTCCCAAACATTGTCCGGCTCAGCTGAGTTTAGGCTCCGGTGCTGGACCCCCGCTGCTCCTCCGACTGGATCCACACCTCCATTCTCACCTCGCGGACAGGCACGCCCCAAGAAAACAATGGGAACCCTCCCTCCTTCCCGCGCCCCTTGGCACGCAAACAAACACACAAACACACAAACAAACAAAGAAACAAAGAAACAAAGAAACAAAGAAACGAAGAAACAAAGAAACAAACAAACAAAGAAACAAAGAAACAAAGAAACAAACAAACAAACCACACAAACACACAAACACACAAACCACACAAACCACACCAACCACACCAACCACACAAACCAAACAAACAAACCAAACAAACCAAACAGACCAAACAAACCAAGCAAACCAAACAAACCAAACACACCAAACAAACCAAACAAACCAAATGAACCAAACCAACCAAACCAACCAAACAAACCAAACAAACCAAACAAACCAAACAAACCAAACAAACCAAACAAGCCAAACAAGCCAAACACACCAAACAAACGAAACAAACCAAACAAACCAAACAAACCACACAAACCACACAAACCACACAAACCACACATTTACACGAACCACACATTTACAGAAACCACACATTTACACAAACCACACAAACCACACAAACCACGCAAACCACACAAACCACACAAACCACACAAACCACACATTTACAGTATACACATTTACACAAACCACACAAACCACACATTTACACAAGCCACACAAACCACACAAGCACACAAGCGCACACACACACACCACAACACAACACAACACAACACAACACAACACAACACAACACAACACAACACAACACAACACAACACAACACAACACAACACAACACAACACAACACAACACAACACAACACAACACAACACAACACAACACAACACAACACAACACAACACAACACAACACAACACAACACAACACAACACAACACAACACAACACAACACACCACACACACACGCTTACACACACAGAGAGAAACTCTGATACACACACACAGAGAAACAAACACAATGGGGTAGGCCACACAAACTGTCCCCCCGAAATACATTTCCAAAAAGGCCTCGGTGTGCTTTTTGCCAGCCACCCAATCAGGCCATATCAGACCCAATCAATGGCTAAGTTATACTCTATGGTGAGAAGTTGAAGCCATGTGCAAGCTGGGCTGACTCAACGGGCGCAGCATCTGCCTCGTGACGTCGCAGAGTTAATAGGATTCCAGTGGGCCGAACACAGGGTGAGCAGCGTGCAGCAAGGTGTAACGTGTCTATACGCGCCTGCGCTGTGAGGCTTCCATCCGTCTGCGCAACGCTAGCTGGGCCCAGGCTTGCGCCGGGCGGAGCCTTATCCACGACGAAGCCCCGCAAGAGCTCATGCTCCGCAGCTCGCCTCTTCGAGAGGGCGTCGTCGTCACCTGCGTCGCCGAGAGACACCTTTTTGCGCAGCTGGCTTTAGAAGGGAGCATGCTACGCGATGAAGCTCATATAAGCCACCAAGATCTAATATCCCGGCAAATCTCGGCAATAAGCCCGGCCAAGCTCACCGGCGCCGTGCAGGGACAACCGGTACAACCGAGCCGGAAGCAGCTGCGAGACGCGGGCAAAATGAGCTTCAACAGATGTCAGGGAATTAACAAATGTGAAAAACATGGGCAAAATCCCTTGGTGGCCAAGGTCCTTTCAAAAGGGGAGCAGTCACAATTTCTGCCAACGTGGGTCATGACAACTTTATCACTATTAAGGGGATTTCCTTGGTGTCACAAAAAGTAGCCTTGAGGTTCCATGAGGCTGCCAGCTAGCTGAAATCACACTCTAAGAAATGTATTGCCGACACGTGAGGCCGCGGCAAAACCTCAATTGAAATGAGCTGCACATGTGTTTTCTTATCGGTTTTGCGTCAAGTTTATCGTTTTACACATCAGATGTATGTTCAACATCATTAACCTTATCGTTTTGCTTTGCACCTTATCGTTTTACCGGGGTTCGCGTATTTTTGGACAACTGCGCGCATCAGCTCTCATGGTGGCTTCAAGGGCTTTCTTCGTCGGACTCACGAGCAGCAAGCTCCTTCCATGCTTTTCGTTTGCGCTTGCTTGCTTCAATTTGTTTGGCTAGCCTGCGCGCATCAACTGCAATAATGTGTTCCAACGTAGAGTCCAAGACATATTCCAACGTAAAAGACAAGTGTGCTGTCCATGGCCGGGAGACATCAAAGGGAAAGCTAGGGTAGAGTGGCTAAGTTCCTCTCAATGGGCAACTCCTCACGGGCATGGGTTCTGTCAAAAAGCGTTATCGTGTTTGTTATCGTTTTGTTATCGTTTTCAGCGTCGTGACTCGGAAGCCTCTCCCGGGTCTCAATGCTCCAAGCCATGGTTGTGAACAGGAAGGACGGAAAGGGAGCAAACAAGATTGAGCAAAATCCTAGCAATACGTGCATTCCATGCTCCAAACCTTCTCGTTTTCCAGCACAAACAACACGGAAACACCCAAAAACCTTATCGTTTTTGTTTGCACCTTATCGTTTTACCGGGCTTCGTGATTGTCCAACACAATGTGCGCGACTCTTACATCCCGCAAACCCGAGAGTATTGCCAGTACCTCACGTGGGTTCCCCCTCGTCTAAAACCAATTTTAAGGTATACTCCATCAACCACACACACACAAACACACACACACACAAACATACAAACACACACAAACACAAACACATCAACACACAGCTTTGAAGTGTTGGATTCTTTCTCTTCAATCAGCTGTTTCGTTTTGAGGTTCATGAACTTTTGGGAAATTGATTGACACCTGGCTGATGAGGTTCCCCTGATGCACGACTTAAGCAGCTGTGTTCTGGAAAGGAACCTTCACCAGATGTTCCTACCTGAGAACAGGCACTTGATCAGGGATCGGCGGTCATTGAACCCGACGTCCAACCCAAATGTAAAGAAAAAACAAAAGGCGGAATAATGAACCAAGCCGTTGGAACTGTTTCTTACGCCTTGAGTGTGGATCAAAATGTTCAGGACCTACACAAGTTCTGACGAAAAGGTTCCATTCAACATGTCGCGCGATTCTTGCCGGAAGATTTCATCAGACTCTGAGACTCGCTTCAACTCAGCCCAGGCGAAGATCAAGCACAATTCTCACAAATACGGAGAATTAGATTTTCTAAGAACAAACAACAACTCAACTCACTTGCACAACATCCTCGGACCCTTGCACATGCTGGTGTCTACAATGTTTTCAAACTATCAAAGTAGTAAACGAACAACAGCACATACACACACACAGGCCAAGAACAGTGAAAGTGAAGAGGCGCTTGCGGGAAGAGGTTGGACATGATGCGCAGTGTGGCCAGCAGTGCCATGTGCGAGCACTGGCCAGCGCAAAGTCGGATCCATCCTCAGCGGTGGAGCTGAGAGGTTGCCAGCAACTTCTGCAGGCAAAGCCAAGTATCCATGGCAAACAGTTGGAGCCTCAAAACATCTCAAAACGCATTGAGGCCTGATGAGGCCAAATGCAAATGAGACCACGGCTAGGGGCGGTGGCTGTGGCCATTGAATTTGCTTCTCTCTGGTCGAAGGGAATGGATGGGACGCAAAGCGCCCGTCAAAGAAAGCTAAAAACAAGGGAGGGTCCGCTATGGAGCAGGGTCGGACACCTTCTCTTCTCGTGGTTTGCGGAGGGGTCACCCTATTCAATGATCATAAAAAGGGTCGTGAAGTGCAAATCCAGCTTCGCAACCATGAACATCATGTCTGTAGCACAGAAGTGGGGCCTGAAGCAACTCGTCATCAAGAGGCGTCGATTAATATTGGTCTTGAACGAAAACATGCTGGTGTTGAACCAAAGCATGCCGCCCATCTCGTTTTTTTCCCATTTTTTTTTGTTGGTTTCCTTTTTCGGGCCACGGCCCATGGGCTGCCAGCCCGGTGTGTGCGGCCGGCCTCGGAACTGCGCGAAGGCCGGGCGCTGGGGAGGGCATCTCGCCAGGAGCTGGCGAGCCACGTGCCTGCGATGCTTCTTCGGGGGGGGGGCGGGCGGGGGGCGGGGGGGCGGGTGCGCGAGGGGGGGGTGGAAAAAGGAGGAGGGGTCAAACAAGAATAAAGGGGGGGTCCGGAAAAAACTGAGGAGACCCTTGACACAAACAACATGGACCAGTCTGGAAACAAAAACGAGGTTGAATGCAAGAATGGCTGAATTGTTCGCCCCTTGAAGGGCTAGGGGTTGTACGTCTCGCTGAAACAACATGGGACCAGTCTAGCAAAAACACGGCGCTGACGAGCAACATGAGTCAAAGCAATGGCTGAATCCCGGTCACCCCGCCTGAGCGCCAGCTGCTCCGGGCGAGCAGTTCTGGGCACATCCGCGGGCAGCCGCGCGGACGCGGAAAACCGGGGCAGCACGCGGAAGGCGCGGCCTGGCAGCTTTGGGATGCACCGCTCGGAAAGGGAATCCCTCGGGTCAGGTTTTCCCGCATGGATTTGACTCCCAAGCACGGGGAAGGTATTTGCGCAAAAACCAAGTAAGAGGCTTTGAGCCGGGAAGTGGATCCTCCGAATCCGTGGTTTGGAATTGATTCCCAGGTAAGCATGTAGCCCTTAGCGCGCACCAAGCTTCCACCAAATGGGGTTACAGGGCGGGGAGCGAGAGAACGTGAAGCACTTGGTCCTCGACACAGCAAAGATATGTTTTTTGTCGGGTGAAACTCGCCTCAGTCAGCCGTGAGCCCAACTAGGTTCGCCTGAAGCACATGCCACAGGGCTGTTGCTAAGGGCCCAAAACTGGCAGCAGCTTGCGTTGGTTTCCCTTTGAACATCTTCCAAACCGCTCCCAGTTCAGTTGACGTCCCCTGGGTTTGCCTGGTTGCAGACTTGGATCCCCTGCTTGGGCATCGCCTTCCGCGCCTGAGTTAGGGCTTCTGTTTCGCTCATTCTTCTCAAGTTCCAACATATTTGGGGTATGGTGCAGTCTGGTGAATCTACGGTTCCTGGCAAAAAACTCGAAGATCTCCGAAGCCATGGCTCGGATGTCCCTTCCTGAAACCCTGAGTACTTGCCCCCCATGGCCTGGCTCGGCAAAGACCTCCCCGGCGCGGCGCACGCGATAGGAGATCAGCACATCCTCAAGGATTCTTGGCATTTCTTTTGAGCAGCAGCCAGAAAACAAAAACAAATAACGCTATTTTTACCGAGATTGATACCAACGTGCTGCCTGAATATCTCTTTCACTTTGGAAGGGACCTTTGGCAACTGACAGAAGGTGGGATCCCATATCAAACGTAAATTTAATGTTGCGCAACCATGTG
>CAUJNA010001125.1:222477-232477 GCA_963377175.1 Effrenium voratum
CGCCAAACCCATTCATCTTTGGTTCCGCCAACCTGGTCATAAACATTGTTGTTACACTCGCCCTCGGCGTGGCCTTTGCTAAACCAGGGAACAGTATACTTGCTTCACCAAAATGTTGGATTTCGGGCGCTGCTGCCCGCAACTTTTTAGCCCATGAGAGATACAGTAGCAAAATAGTATACCTATCAACACGCTGATTTTGTTGCAGGACAGGTTGACTCCCTTTTTTGCTGAAGATATTTTGCAGGGGCCCAAGGGCTGTTCAAAAGACTTGGCAAGCTGGCCAGCTCCAATGCGTACCAGGGAAGGATAAAGCACCCACCTTCAGTTGCCCCTGACCCAGGGAAAGCAACAGCAGATCCCAGAGCTTGCCATCCTCCTCCGCGTGCGAGTTGGACAGATTGAGGCCCTGCTGCACATGAAGAACCACGCCCTCCTGCAACACACTTTCGCAACCAAACCTGGTGATGGGGTCTGAGAGACTTCTAGGGGTTGATTCCCTATTCTTTTCAACCATCGTTCTTTTCAACCACCGGCTGTTTCCCCTGGGTTTTTGATGGTTTTCTGAAAAGAAGGATCCCTGGACGAATGGGGAAGATACCCCTAGAAGACTGGCCATGCTGGAGCGGCCTACGGAGGTGTATGAAAAAGTAAACGCATGACACCACGAGATTGACTAGGTCCTCCAGTACAACAAATAGAATAAGGGTACCCGACTTTTTTTCTTCTGTAGTCTATTTTAGTAGGGGAACCCTCCCAAGGGCACTGCTGGGGGTAGTTGATGATCTCCTCAACAACTGCAGGGGGAACAACAATACCACGAATGCTGGGTGTTGTTTAACTATCGTTGCTACTACCGATTAATCGCTGCTGGATGAAAACACGAGAGTGAACCAGCATACCAACCAACCATATGATCAATCTGCAACATGATCAAGACCCGGCCACACACACCATGACAACAGCCCTCGCCAAGCCGTGTTCCCAACATCTCAATAGGCGCTCCCGAGAAACCTCAACGACCTACAACATGAGCTTCGATTTGCTAGTTCCTGGCATAATGATATAAACACCAAAACGCTACATCTGCACAACTTATCAGATTTATTGTTTTCACAATTTCAACACTTGATAGACTCGCCAGGCAAGTAGCGCGATATTGCCCACACTAAAGGCCCCGTGATTGGGGATTCGTTGATTCCCGTCTGTGAACGAGCGTAGCGTAATTCGGCCAAAACATATACTCTGCATTTGCTTAAGACCTCTGGACAACATATATGTCCACTAGTGATAGATTCCCTTCAAGACCAAAAGCCAAAAATGGAAACGGCCCTCCGGCAAAACAGTTGCTGCCACAGTGGGGTTGACAACATGGTGGATCTCTTGCGCAAAGGGAATGGGGGGACCTTCCTGTGAGGCCGCATAACTCGGGTCTCCAAAGTTTCCATGTCTTTTCACCCGCCGAAAGGCAAGTCGGGCAACAGTTTCCTTTGAAAGAAGCCTTACCTGAAGCCAATGGAAGCAAGGCCAAGCTCGCGGTTTGACAGCCCACAGCACCATCCTCGTCATGCACTGCTCGTACACTCTGGCGCCCATGCGTATGCTGCAAGGCCACCATGAAGGCATAGTCCTGCATGCGCTGTCTCATTCAAGCCCTGTATGGGGGAAAGGCGGGCCCAACCTGCAACATCGGAGAAATGTGGGTATGTGTCAAAACCATGAAGCTGCTTCGGTCCACTTTCAAATGGCACCAGCAGGCCTGGTTGTCGCGTGTTGCCATGTTCAATGAAGTGCCCTGGAGAGAAACTCAGTATGTCTGGCAGACATCTGACATGGAACACGTGAAATCTACCCAAAATCATGCTAATCTCACAGAACAGCTAGACCTGCCAGGTGTTAAACAGGCGCCGGGGCAAAAAACAAAGGGCAAATTACTCCGTACCGCGATTTTGAATGAACCCAGAAAACCCCCCTTGAAGGAAACCACCAGGGATGGTTTATAGTTTATAGGAGTCATTCCATTTGTCATTCCCCACCGAGCACCTGCAAGTTTCTCGGGATGTGGTCGACTTTTCCCAAACTGCTGCCTTTGGGGCCGTTCAATCAACCCTCGGACTCATTCAATGTAACCCTCGAGCTCTCGAGCCTCTCCAAAGTGCTCGTGCTGGAAGGGCTGCGCCAGGGCTGCTGCACGTCGGTAGATGTAGGAAAAGCCGTAGCCCAAGACCCAGCTGTCCTCTTGGGCTGAAACTAGGACTGCAAACAAATAGATTTGTTTTGCTCAGCGGAAAACAAAGGGGACCCAAAAAAGAAAACAAATAAAAAGGGGAATTAAATTTGGGAAGTCCTGACCAAAGATTGAAGTGGAGCCATGAAATAATTCCCGTGCAGCTAGAACGCCCAAAGCCCAGAGTTTCTTTTCCAAAATAGGGAGTCCCTCAATGGGGGTTGTGGATCAGTCATGCTCAAGGATTGGTCTGTGGCCGACTTCCGAAAACGAACACGAAGTGTTTGCCCCTTTGTGGCACGACCCGGTCTTGCAACAAAAGACGCAGAGCGCCATAGCTATCTATTTGCCAACTCCATGCACCAAGTGTTTTTGGCAGGGATGAAGTACCAGCACTTCGTAGCCAGTGGCATGTTTGGCCCAGATTCGCCACGTCAGCGCGAATTTCAGACATAGTTTGACTGAGGAGACTGTCATACAACCAGAAAAACAACTTGGTTGCTGAGGCGTGGTTTTGGTTTCGAGCAGGCGGAAAGCAAGTCAAGCAGATCAGCGAACCTGAATCTTCATTGCCCACGGCCGTAGCGCCAGAAAAGACCAGAAAGACTACAAAGAATGACTCAAGCCTCTAGCAAGAACCTCAGACAATCTAGCATCTTGACTGTCCAGCTTTCCGCATCCGAGCAAAAGGTGAAGCCGCCTGATGTGCCTCTCTAGAACTATGCGCCGAGCGGAGACTAATTTGGAACACATCCCGAGGGTCACCGGGAAAAAACGCGAATACCGCCTGCGGCTGACTAACGGATACATGGGCATGAAACTGACAACATTTGGATGGACAGGAGCTACATAAAACGTATCCATCCATGACTACCCACGTCGGCCTCACAGTTACTGCATTTCTGAAAGGGCAGCTGTTGGGATGCACATTGCCTTGCAATCCACCGCCACCACTTCCATGCCCCATCCTGATTGCTGTGCTTGGTCCAGGTCTCTCCCTAGATCGCAGGCCACAAAAGAATGGCTACTCCTGCAGATCTATGAGTGTTCAAGTTCTGGCTCCGCAGATCCTCATGGATCGCCAGCCTATGAGTTTTGTCTTGTCCCTGCTCGGCTTCTCAATCCGCAGCCGCCGACTATAGTGTCACCACGTAAAGCGAGCCCAAACACTTTCTTAATTAGTCGGACAAGCAACACTTCCCCAGCCCCTGGAGCATACTCGCAGCAGGCATCACCCCTCCGCGCTTTCACAGGCAAGCTGGTTATTTCTACTTCCTTTTTCCCCCACAAAGCCTCCCGCCAACCCACCACCCGAACCCCAACCCCCAACCCCCCCTCAACTCCGGCCCTCAAATGAGTCATAATCAAAACCCGGTATCACAATGGCCTGCCCAGAACCATGCAAAGAACTAAGAAGGCGGACATCCGCAGCTATTTATGGCAAGGGGATTGTCCCTTACTAACCTTCATCTACCCGGCTCAAACCCCCCCCCCTCCCAGCCTCAAAACCCACCCGAACCGCAACCCAACCCTCCCCCCCCAAGCCTCAAACCCCAGCTCGCCTGGGAGCCGTCCTCCCTGGGCCTCACTCGCGCCAGTCGCCCAGTGCACGCGTCCAGCACCAGCCAACTGGCCAAGGTGGCCGCCTCCACCCCAGCAAGGCCTGGCCGACGCTTTGTTTTTGACTCCCCAGAGGCTCCAAATCAATTGAATTAGGGCCTTCAAAACAACCTGGTTTTGAGACCCACCACCAGGGTGTCTAATGGACGGGTCTTCTACTTGCCAGAGGTTGCTGTTCAGAAATGGGGCAACCTCAAAATGGCTTGCCCTGGTAAACAGAAACATGGACCAAACCCTGCGGTCCAATTGGCGGCTTCATTTTCACCCATACCCATTTGTTCGACTCAGAAAGGTCCGAGGTTTCCGATGGAGTGGATGGGCCAGGAAGAGGAACCAAACTGTTGGTTTACTTGGTTGCTCCCCTGCAAAAAGTTTTTCACTTTTTGAGGGTTTAGTGGAAAACACCTTTATTTCCCAAAAAGTTAAAGTCTAAAGATCCAACCCAATAGCAGTCAAGTTTATACCACTGAATTGGTCCGAACCCAACAAATGACTAAAGTCCAGGACAGGAAGTAAGCTGTAAAGGGATTCAGCAGAGAAAACATGTAGGAAAGTCAGTCTTATCCGATGGGCGTCCAATCAACATGTGGGTGAAACCAAAAGAAAACAAAAGGAGAAGCATGCTCAAAGAGAAACTGAAAGGAAGAGAACCCAGTCTTGATGGAAACACTCGAACTTCTCACGGGAAAGGCTTGGGGCTCCATGACTTGGGAAGGCTCATTTCCCAAAAAAGAGGTGAGAAAACCCATTGTGAAACTCGGCCAGGCAACCAAAGGCCCGAACTTGGACGTCGAAGGGCGTGTTCATCGTTGTTATATTTGGGTCGCATTCGCTTGAGGAGTGCACCTTAAAACAAAACAAACAAAAGACACACGTGCGCAACGAACCCCGATTTTCTAGCCCTTTAATGGCGGGGCAAGGGGCTTACAGCAGGATTCTCTGTCGGCTTGGAATTCCTCTCGGAATCATAACATCGCGACTTAGCACAACTCACCCGGACATGCCATGAATTCAACTAAAGCGACCAACATCCAACAGAAACCTGGCAACTTCTGGAGTTGGTGGGAATCCCGGGGCTCGCGCTCCTTCTTTTTAACCCCCGAATTGGTGGATCCACTCGGGGAGTTGCACAGAAAGGAATCCCCAAAGGAACCTCGATTCACGGCCCGCTCATCACTTCCCGAAGGTGAACAGCCAAACATTGGAGTCACACTTCAGGCTTGCCCAAACTGGAAGACACTCTCGAAGGTGCGTACAGCCCTTTCCCTTCGGTGCGCCCCAGGCGAAACCGCCACATGCCCAATGCTTGCCTCTGACAAACCAAGCTTGGCTGTGACATTCCATGAGGCGACTCGAAAAGCCGGCGGTCAGAACTCAGTGCCTTTCGGGCGGGGAAAGGGCCCCACAACAGACTGGCAAAATCATGAGCCTACTCCATTCCAGCCCCCATTCTGCCTGCACTCGCTCTTGAAAACAATAGTTCACGTCAGCCTCATAGGCTCATTCGAGCAGCTCCAATTTGTGGGATGGGCCGGAATGGGTTTCGGCATATGTACCCCTCTTATATAACCTCCATATCTCTAAAATGAAACCAGGAAACCTCCCTCGGTTTGAGATAGCGCCAGCCTTGAAGCATGAAGTCTAAGTATTTGGCAGCGTAAATGTCGTCATCGTCGAAATGTGCAATAATAGCTCCTGACAGAACCCAAAAACACATTATCCTGGTATCTGCCTGTTCTAGGGATACGATCTGGACATGTGTCTGGGTGGCTTGGTGGGGAGTGGGGGGTGGGGATGGGTTTACTTTTGCAGCAGCCGGACACTACTCAGAAAGGTGGGCAGCAGCTTGGACGCGTATCAAGCACTGCATGAAAAAGTGGTGGGGGTCCCCGCCGTTTGGTCACTTGGGGCCCATATTGAAGCTATCTTCTTTAGGGTCTTTGTTGTTTAAGGCATTGGTCCTGCAAAAATTATCCACGCGCCCATGGCATGATTCCCCCGTCCATCGACAAAACTGCCAGCATGAAGCTCCATTTTGTGAGTGCTCGCACAAAAAAACACGCGTCAAAGGCGCTGGCGTTTGTTCAAGTGCCACTTGGCTTAGCCATGCGAAGCATCCCTGCTTTCTGGTGTCACAACACAACTCTTCACGGATCTTCTTGGACCCCGGTCTTTGCAATCTTGAAGCGTGTACAAGTTGCTTCTGTCAGCTCAGCGGGCTGACAGCACCTGGACATAACAACTGCTCATGTTTTCGGGCCTAGGCAGCGTGGTGTCTGAAGGGCTTCGTGAAGCGGCAACGGCATTTCTTTCTGCAGCTCGCAGGCAGGAAACGGCATCAAGCAACTGCACATGCGAAGAATTTCCCCCGCCCCCTATTGATAAATGCACCCGCTTCGTACATATATTTTCCAAAACACCCAGAACCAAACTTGGGTACGAAGTGTGACACCATGCCGTCACCACTTCCGACGGCCAGCCTTCTTGCGCAGCCAAACTGCGCACAGATACGGACAAAAGACATTGACAAGAGAAAAGGGCATGAAAGATTGGGCAAGAGAGGACGCCAAGCATCACGCACAACAGGATGCGCAGCATCATGGGCAACATGCACAGCGTCACGCGCAGCATCATATGCAACACCAAGTGCGACACCAAGCACAACATCACGCGCGCGAGAGAAGTTGACAGGAGAGCTTGCAAAGCACTTGCAGCAGCTTTGCCTGAGCAGACGTTGATGAGTTTGCGTTTTGTTGATCATCACGCAAGGGAGGTGTCAGGGTTTAACGTGTTTCTACACTTCCGGGCACCCGTCGTCAAGTTAAGCCTTGCTCAAAACTATTTGGGGTCTCTTGCCGGGAGATTTTGGAGGTAAGGGAAGCTTCGGGGATTTGGTCAGCTTGGCTGTGTCCGGTTTTAGGGCCATCTTTTCTTGGAGGGAAGGAAACGGGGCATCTAGGTCTTCCAAAAGCCTTCGTCAAAGCTCAGCATCCAGTAGCCAGGAGGATGGCCAAGTTCCGCTTGAGGCCCACTGGCCACCTAAGCAAATGGAGGACATGGAATGGAGTGATTAGGGCTCCCAACAGCTACGAACCATTTGCGCATGATATGGCTGTGGCTCAAAAAACTCGAGCCAAAATGGCACCCTGGTAAATGGAACCAAAGACTGAAACCCGCGTAACCCCAGCTCTTTAATTTTGAGCCACACCCATATGACCGTTCATTTCCCTTTCTCACAAGTTACTGGCGCGATGTCTCATCTGTGGTTTGGAACAGAATGTCAATACCAGGCCCTCGCTGCTTGAACGTGCAAACAAGCGGCTCAGTGGCTGTTACGGGAAAGTGCCTGTAGATCACGCGCGGGTCTTCCAGCGTGATGCGACCTGAGTCAAGGCAATAGGGCAGAAGCAACAAAAATCCACACTGACTTGTTTCGGAGGAAGCAAGCCTGGCTGGCGGGGCGCAATCCAAAGCAGGTATTTCAAAGGTCGAGCCCGAACTCTGCGCTGAGCCTGAGCATGATTGGAGAACAACTTTTAGGGTGGACATCCAAGCAGGCTTCCCAATACGCTATTGTCTTCAATGCACAACACTGCAGGTGTTTTTTCTGAATGCCGGCCCAAACAAGCGGTTGGTTTCCCGTTAGTTTCCCTTGGAAACAAAAACACATGTTCGGAACAACTGGGTTGCTGCATGCTGCAGCAAACCACAAACAAAACGCTCAATCAGACCACTAACGGTAGGCCCCTGACAGAGTGTTGCTCATCCGTTGGTTGGTTGGCAGGCTAGTTAGTTGGTTGTGTGGCGGAGTGGGGTGGGTTGGTGGGTCGGTAGGTGGCTTGTAGGTTGGTGGGTTGGTGGGTGGGTGGGTCGGTCGGTTGGTTAAAACTAGTTGGCGACGGTTGGCTGAGGTTGGCTGGTTGAAGTTGGTTGGTTGGGGGTTGCAGTTAGTTGGTAGTAAAGCTGCTCGTTTGCGCAAAACGGCAGCTGCTTGCCGCCAGAGGGGCGGAAGAAGGGGGAAGGTTTGGATCCGGTGTCAATGACGACCAACTCCTCGCGAAACAAAAAGCTGCACTGCTCGCCACGCCACCAAACGCCACCGAACTGTTGTGGCTTGCGTGCCTGGTTTTTCCCGCGGCCCGCATTAGGCAATGAGCTGCGGGCTTTCCCGCATTTTGACGCATGCCCGATGACTCGGGGGTATTCCCTGGTATCGCAGAGAAGGGGGCAAATCATATCCTCACAGGCGCATCTCTAACAGTTTTGCGTTTGACCTTGTCTTGCGGCGACATTTCGACGTTTAGTTTTGGATGAAGGCAGAAGCGCCCCTTTCTGGAACTTTTGGGACATGTCCTGTATTTCATGAGGGGGCACCCCTTGTTTCCCTTAGCCCTCAACCAGGACAGGCCCATGCGCTCAAAATCAAAATAGGATTGCTTTAGCTTTGGGTGAAGCACCCCGTATTTGGCCAAGTGGTGAGTACGCCCAATGACTCCCCTGTAACCAGCGACCCCCCCAACTTGTCCAACACCATCCCAGACGACGAGACGGTCTGGGGACGTTCAAGATGGTGTCAGCGCCAGGCGTCCCCCGCCCGACCCAGCGCGACCGCGCGCGGAGACGGACTCAGCAACCAGCTGCCTGAAGTGTCCCGTGGAGCTGTCCATTCGCGCGTCGACCTCCGTCCAGCCCTCCTCAAGGTACAGCGGAACGCAGCAGTGAGCAACAGGATCTTGCAGATACATCGCAGTGGGCGACAAAAAGCAACATTTCACCGTGCCTTTCTTGAGCCCTGACAGTCACGCAGAAACACCTCCAGCGTCACCATGCGCGACCTGACTTTAGAGCAGCGCTCCTCGGAAACAACCAGCACACGTCTACAACAAGCACACATCTCCAAAACCACGCCCCAGCCGGATTCCGTTTCCAGTTGTTTTCACTTTGCCCGCTGCCGTAGCCCTTGGTTCAAGCAACTCCAAGAGGCAGTTCCGTCGAAATTAGGGGACTCGCCCGATTCGATTTCCCTTCGCTTAGACATTAAGGCAGCGAGGAGAGGGGCTCAAAGGGACACAGGGATCCGCTGGCCAAATGAACTGAGCAAATGAAACTCAGAAGCGGAGTCCCAAAGCCGGCTGTCCAAATGTTTCCATGGGGGAAAGGGGATGGGATGGTCTTTCTATTCAGCGGGAAGGACTGAGGAACTTAGCCGCGGCACAAGGAACGTAAAACGTGCGTTCTGGAACGTGCGTTCATCATGAACCTCCAGGGGGGTCTATGGGGGGGGGGAAGCTATCCGGATAAACAACGGATAAGCCTTTAACAAGCCCTTTTGAGGGGTTAATAAGAGAACAACCCCCCCTCCCCACAGGTGACATACGAAGGTCGAGATACAGCTATGTGCATTTCTTCGACCTGGTACCAGGCCGAACCACACCACCAATCCCCAATGCTTGTCTTGGAGTCAGCAAAACCCATCCACAAGGTCTTGGGTCTATACATGGAAATCCTCTCAAGGGCTTCACTATGAGTTGGTTCCATTATTAGGGTTGTACGCAGAATCATTGCAAGTGCACTTCGGGGGTTGGGCAAATGCATCCAAGCTTTATTGTTCCATATGTTTTTTTGTGGTCGGAAAACGCATCCAACCTTTCTGGCTCCAAATGCGTTCTTTTCGATTTGTTTAGGGGGGAGGGTTGGTTGCAAGTGCGTGGTTGGCCATGTACCGGAAAACAAATCTGGTCAGAACGTGCCTTCTGGAACGTGAGAAGCAAAAAGTGCGTTCAGAACGTGAAAACGTAGGTTTTGGATTAGCTAAGCAGGGATTGAAGGACTTTTCCTCTTGGAAAGGGGGTTTCCTTGAAGGGTGTTCCCTTAAAGGCAAACCCATACCTGACACTTCATGGGGCATCCCAAGTGAAATTCGGTTTCTCTTTCGGCTTCACTTGAGACGGAAATTGGACGTCAAGTTCGCGGAGGCGTTTTGTGGGTGTGTCTCAGAAAAACGGGGACCAGCTTAAAAGGGGCTCCACACTTGGAGACAAAAATATAGTTGATCATCTCAGTTGTTCAGTGACCCTGGAAAAAAAGGGAACCCTTTTTGGGGAAGACAACTTTTAGTGAGCAGTCACCGAGAAAAAAGGGAAAACTGGTGCC
>CAUJNA010001125.1:237477-257477 GCA_963377175.1 Effrenium voratum
CCACATAGTCCCACTAAGCCATAGTAAACCCATACCAAACCTCAGGAACCCTTTGCCTTGAGTTCGTTGGCACCACTTTGAAACCATAGTTGAGACCATTGTTTGACGGTATTACAGGGCAATCAAATCATGGGTTTCTGAACGGTGGGAAATGGAATTATGCAACCATCCACAGTTCACAGGGTTGAGCTACAGAGAAAACTCTACAGGAAAACCGCTGATTTACGGCGTGTTGGGGGCCGTGTCCTGTAGATGTTCCTGTAACCAAACCCTTGGAACAGTAGCAAAGCCAAAGCATACTGTGGATGGACAAAATCCTGCACCACTTTGAAATATGGGAAAGCATTCTTGGTTGGCATTTAGAGGGAAGTCATCATTCCAGGCTTTCTGAACGGTGGTGCGAAATGGATTTCGTCCATCCACAGTAGGACATCTTTCCGGCCCGAGGCTCGAGCAGTCGGTCCGATCCGATCCTGGAGAAGCTCTCTCCAGTGAGATCCTCGATCTCGCGCCAGGCCATGGCATGGCCTGCCTCAGAGTCCTCAGACCTCGTTCCTTTGCAACAGAATGCAACCACATCTGGGCTGTCCCCAAATCCCCCGCGAAAAGTCGAAACTCTTTGGGTGATTATGGTGATTTGCTTCTTTAAACAGCAGAAAGTTGATTCCCCGGACATCCGAAACAACAAATTCTGCGGAGCCAAACCCCCCACGAAACCAACTAAAAAATTATCTCAAAAGCTAAGGGGCCGGATCGCTAGCCAAGACATAGCATTCCCAGCCCCGGAACCTAAACAAAAAAGCCCATGGCTGGAAAGCTGACCAATGACTTGTGACCAACCAGAGGGAATGTGTTGGGGGCCTGCTGAAGCGGATTTTGTTTGGCACCTTTGGAAGATCTCATGACTCAGAAAGAGGTGGCTGGCGGCTGAAATCTCGTCAAATGGCAGAAGTGTTTCAAGCAGTCGCCCTGCATCTGCAGCCAAACACTTTGGCTGCGGCATCTGAAACAAAGTTCCACATGCAAAGGACCCGGAAACTCTCTGTTGGGGGTTCTCTTGTTCCCGTTACTATTTGTCAGCCATTTTTCGAAAACGGTTCGCCTTTTGATACATTGCCTCAAACAAATCGCAAAGTGGGCCTTGGGCAAGTGACATCTTCCTTTACAAGCGCTCCACGACACAAGGGATGATAGTCTTACAAGTTTAACTTTTAGTGGTTTAATAGAAAACCCATGAGTTGGCAAAAAGTTCAAGTTCTAACATCCAAGCAAAATGCACCAAAGTATACATTCTGTAGTAATTTGAGCCCAACTGGCTCCGAGATGATTTCACAAGTCTGCACCCAAGTGTCGAAATATCTCACCCTTGTTTGGCCGAGATTGAAGTACGTGGCATCCAAACCATTGGAGGCCTCACTTCCCGAGTGAACGGCACCCAAAAGAGACCAAACCACTACAATGGCCTTTCCAAAAAGTGATCAAAGTTTAGGAACCCAAGTGAGAGACACACCCGTTTCAGTCTGTCTTTAGTTCAGAGGGTCCGTTAAGGGAACATGGAAGCATGTCAAGTGGGCACCTCAGCAGCATCTGGCATGGCATGTACCTTGGCGAGGAGACACCAGCAACAAGGGACCCAGGTCAAATGATGCATACATATAAATAATATATATATATATATATAATGGTTCAGCCCTCACAAACCCCTCAACCCAAGTGAAGGCCAATGATCTTCGACAGGATTGAAGCCTTGCGATTCAAGGGCTAATGGGAATCCTTGGTTCACAAAACCATGGGATACTTGAGGGAAGCCCATGCCTGACCCTCACAAATCAGGGGTAGTTCTCGGGGGGAACGATTGGGACTAATCCGAAGTTTACGGTATCACGTAGGAACTTCCAAATCAGGCAACTCCCTACTCCAGCTCAATCGGTTTTCTGCACCAGTCACAGGCAAACAGCGCTCCCCTGACGTGTCAACAAACCTTTAACTACCTGACCTGACTAATGTTTAATGACCAATGCAAACACTGCCCACCTAGTTTCGCCACATTGACGAGAACGTCCTTGCCCGGACCAGGTCCACACATTGTGAAGTGGTGGATAAAAATGTGTTATCGTTTTGCTCGGTGGCCATGACGGGACAAACCATCCCTTAAGAAAGCATTATCCAACGCAAGCTGCCGAGCTCTTCGTGTTTCGTGACCAGTCCTGGAGCAACACGAACCTGATTTGTCCAAGCCCCCCCACTTGCCTTTAGGGCTATGGGGGTCGAACAGAAAGGGACCCCAACAAACAAGAACAGGCTAAGGTAGGGAAGCAAGACAGGTATGCAACACCCTGACTCCCAAAATTGCCTAGGTGTTTCCTGAAACCCCAAATCCTCCCTGCGCGGACTTAAAAGAAGAACTTCGGCTTCCCGAGCTCGGGCCATAGAGTTTCTTACCGGGTACCCGGAGAATCCCGGAGATACGATCTTTCGCGCATCCAAAAAATTCTGCACCTCCCGGAGGTGCAGCGTCCCAAGCAGGTGGCACCATCATCCCTGTATTCCATCACAGGTGAAGCTCCACGAAAGGCACCCGAGAGGTGCCCAGTTTGGACCCAGAACTCAAAGGTGATCACCTCTTGGCACCTCTAAAAATGGACAAAGAAATGGGAAAACCAAAAGCTCAAAAGGTCGATTCGCTTTGCACAACTGAGGAAATGTTGCCCCACATGCACAGCACACCCGCGGGCAAACTTCAGCTTGTCCCTCCCAAATTCCCGAGGCATCGGCAATGGCAGCAATGGCAGGCTTGGGCCAATCACCTTTTGGATGACGGTCCAACAGAAATTAGGTAAAGAAGCTCCTTGTGGCTCCCCTTTGATGGGCATGTCTGGTTGTTCATTTCCGGAAGTAGGGGAGCTTTTAGAAGGGCAACGGCTTAGATTTGGGTATCCCTTTCAAACACTATGTTCGGAGGAACTCCCTCTGGGGAAAGGCCTTCTTTTTGGGTAGCTTCTGCTAAATTGCAGGTCAGTTTCAAGCCCAATTGGGTAGAGTCCCTTCTCATGTTACTTGTGATGAAACACGCAATCAAGAGTTCCTACGAAAGGAACCAAACAGGAGTTGGCAACTCCTTTCCTGTTATCCTCCCTTTTTGGGTTCCATCCGATCCGTCCTTCTTTCAGGATCCGCTTTCTTGAGATTGGGCACATTCTTAGCTTCAGGCCGAAAGCTCCGAAAACGCCAAACAAAACCATCCGCTGACCCGCTGATGACAACAGCCTTGAACCCCCCCCCCCCGCCCAATTTCCCCATGTTTGGGCTGTGGCACCTTGGTAGATGGGAACCAAACACTAAATTAGATCTGCGTTGTGTTTTTGGTTTCCCCTACGGTTGATGCCCTAGATATTGCAAGTAGGGAACAAAGGAAACCCTCTAAATTCCCATGGTTTCTGGTTGACTTACTTGCAATATGCAAGGGGCATCCACCGTAGCTCTTGGATTTTGAGCCCCGGGCCCCCATTTTTGACGAGAAACTGCGGATCTTCAGACGCTCCAGCCCCGGGACCTTTTCAGCCGCCGAACTCCGAAACCAAGAAGCGGTGATCCGCAGCAGGAACCGCTCTGCGAGCTCCAGCACACCTGGCCGGTGGCCAGCGGCTCCTGCCGATTTTTGTCCTTCAACATATGGTGGTGGTTCGAATCAAAGAAATGGCTTCCCTGCAATTTGTTCGAGCAAATGGCTTCCCTGCAATTTGTTCAAGCAAATGGCTTCCCTGCATGTTTGTTCCAATCTGCATTCTTTGTGCAAAATATGGTGGTGGGTGAAAACCCCGTACCCCCTTGTGAACATGCCAATGGTATGGGTGTTGACCTTTCCTGTGGTTCTTTGCTGGTTACCCTTTGGCTCCTTGTTGGTTTTCATTTTGCTTCCCTTCTTTTTGACTACATTTGGTCTTCGTGATAAGGTTCACTTTTGGCTTCCCTTCTACTCCGTCAGCATTTTTACAGGTTCAGCTGTCAGTGCGAACTGTCATCCTCCGTATTCTGACGCTGGGAAAGCAAGTCTGCCAATGTCAACACCACATGGCCGCTGAACCCAAAAGACCCTGCGAGACTTGGGCCAAGCCCGTTCAAGATGCTGAAACCACTGCTTGAAAAACCCAAACGGGACTCTACTCAAAGGCTTCCGTTCAAGCAAATCAACGCACTATCAAAAGAACGGCTGCGATCCGTGCGTAGTATGGTCCTTCGGCGTGCTAGCGAATGCCCTAGAATGTAGGGAAATCCAGCAATTTGCCGCAAGTTGAATTGTGCAGTGGTAGGACGTAGTTGGTTCCTTTCTCAACGTTTGCAAAGAAAAGGGGACAACACGGAGACCAGGTGAAATTCGCATCTTTCGAGCACCCATTCGTTCAAAACGACCATTGATCCCTAAAACAAGCCCCTCCTCACAACTTTGAAAACTCCTAAATGAGCCACGGTCGACATATGCGGCTCCGTCTTCATCTGCCGGGCAGGACCAAGTTCAACTGGTAACTAACTTCCTGAGCTGATGGGCCGAGAAAAGTCCAAACTTTTTGTATTCCAAACCCCAAGAAGTGCCTAAAGTCCAGGAATTCGCAGAGAGAGAGAGAGAGAGAGCCAATGTTGAAAAACATCCCGTGTTTCTGCTGTTTCACCCTCCCAGACCCACAAAAACTCAAAGATTCAAGAAGGAAAGGGCAGCCAGATGGAAGGACTGTACACGCACCTGGCGCAAGCTCCGCAGCCTCTCCCGGCAGCAGCACACACAGCGGAGGCCTGGCTGGGCACAGCAAGCCCCAGTCGACCACAGGGGCGAGACGCGTGCGGCCGGAGACTTCGTGTGGATGGCTGCAAAATCCATACGCACCACGAAATGAGATTTTGGTTGCTGTTGACCCCCCTTCAAAAAGTTTAACTTTTTGCGGGTTTGGTGGAAAACACCTTTATTTCCCAAAAAGTTAAAGTCTAAAGATCCAACCCAATAGCAGTCAGGAGATCATGGTTGAAACCCATAACGTTGGTTGGTATTTGCAGGGGGATCGAATTATTCCGTGGGGCCTCTGAAGAGTCGAAATGGATTGCGCAGCCATCCACAGTGTGTCATATTAAGCCTGAAGAAACTTCTCAGACGAGCCTTGAGCCATCTTGCGGCTTGCCTTTTCTAACTTGGCGAACTCACTTTCTAGCTGACCTCAACTCACCTCGGCTAACCTTTCGGTAGAACTGAGCGAACCTGTTGGCCAACAAAACCTAATTGGCTGTTTGCCCTCAAAACACGAACATAACGCGACTTGAACAACAAGGAACCCATTCAAGAGGGTCTTTCTACAAGGCTTCAACCAATTCGTCCATTTGTGCCACTTCAAACAATCGGGTCAAAGGGTAACCCTCCCACCTGGCGTGCTCAGCCTTCGTCTCTGCGAACCGGCAGCCTGAGAAGGGACAAACAAAGCAAGTTCACATGGTATGAGTCATCTTCCAGCAGAACACATAGTCCTCTTTTGAATCTTGTGTGGCGCCATGAAAGGTCGTTTTGCTGGCTGGGGTGCCTTGGTTGCTCTTTGATTCGACCCAAATAATCCCCTGATCTTTCCGAAAATGCAAACAGATCCTTAGCAAGTAGCAGGTGCGTCGGGGGCCCATCCCGGCTTAGCGCTCGCCCGCCCTTGCAGGCCAGAATCCCGACCAACAAGTTCTAGCATCCGAAAAAAAAAAAAAGGCAGGATCTTTGGAAACTATTTGATGTTCCATACATGATCGTACATGCAAAAGGTGAGGCTTTTGTTTGCACAGAAGTCCTTTCCAATCACCCAGAAGGTCCATTTTTTGGGGGGAAACCGATCTTCAGCAGTTCCGCGGCTTCTTGCGTACTTTGAGGGTTCCATCAACACCGTCCCGAGCAACCAGAGGTTTGATCAACGTCAAGGGGATTCCGTGGTGGACGGGATTTCCGTTGGTGTTCTAGCCTTCATCGCACCACAGGCTTAGACCAATAGATTCCCACGGCAACATATCCACAGTCGATATGCTAGAACCAGCCGTTACCCACGAGCTGCAAAATGCTTTTGCAAAACGTATGGATGAATCTGCAAAACTTGACTCGGTTGCTTTCTGCTCCCCTGCTAAAAGTTTAACTTTGAGTGGTTTAATAGAAGCCCATTAGTTGGCAAAAAGTTAAAGTCCTAAGATCCCTTGGCAAAATGCACCAAACTTGTTACAACAAGATTCACGGGGAATCCCAAAATTTATGAATCCCAAACCAAGGAACTTTCACGAGCTTCTGCTGCCCAGAGGAGAGCTCGCTAGTGGCGTTTAAAGTAATGCATGAACCAGGTCTCTCAGACTCTCTGACCGCTATGTTTTCTGTCAAATTGCAATGCAATCTTCTAGAAATTCGCACACCGGGAATAAGGCAGACCCGACTATGGCACCTAACATGGACTTTCGCTCGCAAGCCAAATTCCTCTGTGACGTGCTATGTTGTATACTATGTCCATTGGCATCCCGCACTTACACCCATCCAGTTCTTTCGAATCCTGAGGTTTCAAAAGCCGCGCGGAAAGAACAACAAGAAATCCAAAGTGTGACATGTGGATTTGGGTGTGTCTTGGCCTCTGAGCGTATCCCTTTGGTGTTTTTAAAGGGAAACCAAGAACCTTGGAAGGCCACCATTTTGGGGGTGACCTACTTTGAGACATTGGATCAGTTCAGCCAAAGGGATACCGATTTGAAGGGGAAGGGGATTGATCTGGCTTCCCCAACCCGCGGCAAGTGGGCACACCAACTATGATAGCATACTATTTTATGATAGTCACCGGTTTTAGCGGGAACCTCCTTTGGCTTCAAAAAGGATCTGAGCATGAAAATCCTTCAGTTTGGCCTCCCTAAGTTCGAGACCAGTGTCCATTGTCCTCAAATATCTCAAGCTCGTTGACATCACGCATCTGCTTGAGACAAGTAAATCGCATCTGCTTCTGCGGGTTGCGGCAAGGATCAACCCACCAAGGGGCCCAGCCACGGCCACACACACACAGTCAAAAGCTTAGGGCCCTTTTGGCTCCCTGGTATTCGATTCTGCCGGCTTTCGGCTTTTGGGTCGCGGCTAGTTTCTCTTCACCGCGTGTCTTGTGCACATACGAGCCAGCTCTGCCACAAGGGTCTCGAAATTGCTGCGTTGGCCTCAACAAAAGTTCACTGCGCTACAGTCAATGAGTTCAACTGACTTGCCCAACCGCAAGTCGAAGGACCTCAAAGGACACTCAAAGGACAAGAATGGGTGCCACTGGGCAACCGAGTGTCGCGTAGAGTAATCGTTGTCCAAGAGCAAATTCATCCCCCTGCCTTAAGGGGGGGGTGCCCTTCCCCAGAAAAGGCAAAACGGAACCGTAAATGGAATTCCAGGAGTCACTCCCCTGCCGCAATTCCATTCTTAAGAGGGTGGGGAAGCAAATTCTTTACCTACGGAATTCCGTGGCGGCTTCACAACGAAGGGCCAAGCAAAGGGCATCAAGGCACCAATGGCAATCCAATATACTCATCCTTTGATGTCTAAAGTGATCCTTTCAACACGCCAAAGGCAACTGCTCGTCTTTTTGAAAGGTAGGCATGTAGGAAAGATAACCAGTGTATGCGGACACTGGAAACGTAAAGCTCCAGGCCGCTCGCAACGCGGCAGGGCAAAAGGAACATGCAGTCTTCACCAGCCTATGAGGGATGCCAGTGGGTCAAAAGTATGTACCCAAAATGGGAACCCTGGTAAATGGAAACTTGGATTAAACCTGTCGTCCCATGGTGGTTTAATTTTGACCGATCCCCAAATGGCTAGGTATTTTCACGCAAGTCCTTCTTAGTTCGGCCTAGGTCGATTGACTGTGGTATTTGCTCAAGTGCCTAAGCGGTGTATGCAAAACTGCGGGCCCTTGCCTCGCAGTCCAACTCAAAAGCTCCGAAAACGAAACCTGCACATAAGCATTTTGAAGGGCATTACATTACCTGTTTCAGTGGGGGTTGCATAGTTGTCTATGTTTTTGTGCATTCATATATTGCGCACGGGTTAAATACAAATATCATGCGTTCTACATGAACATTGAGAAGGGTGCCTTTTCCAACAGATGCTCCTGCTGCTTGCCTGCTTGAACAATGTTTCTCGGTACCTCAAAGCGCACTTCAGTTGGCACCCTTGCGACCAACCGAGTGAAATGGCGCTCGTGTGGCCAAAGCAGCTATGACCCCCACAAAGCTCAAAGGCTCAACGATCGACCTCGCGGCGAATGCTCCTCAGCTCAAAAGGGCAGCGTGGAATCTTTGCCGCAACTCCGAACTCATGACAGGCTTCTGGCAGCGGATGCTGCCACTTACTTACCCAATTCCAGCGATCCTGGTCTTATCTTCGGCCTATCCCAGATGGCATCCAATGTAGGTGAGCCCATTGGTCAGGCGCGATTCAACGCAGCCTTGGGGTATTGCCAGGATAGTCCGAACAAATGTTTAGCACATTCCTACATTCACATTGTAATAATTAGGATTGTCGGCTGCATGTTGATGCGGTCATGTGAGCAGGTTATCAAGACCTGGCCCACGATAAGATGCCACGCGAGAGAAGCTTGCTATGCCGCCACTTCAAAATGCTCGGAATCGCCAATTTGGCCTCCGTTCTGTATCTTTGCCCATAAGCATTTATACTTGGGAGCCGAACTGATCATACAGAATGGACGCCAAGGCTGACCATTGAAGGCGACCACTGAGGTCGGAATGAGGTCAATTGCTTCCTTAGAGATCCGCCTTTGCTTGCAGAGCTTGAAGGGTCGTGCACCAAAGTACTGAAACACGCCGTGACAAAATCCACACATGTCCATAGGCTCATAGGCATGGTTCATGTTCCTTCTTGAAACAACGTAAGCATCATATAGGCGAAAGCCAGTGTTTTGTGCATTATATCGCACTTGTCAACATGGGAGGATATACCTCGTTGGAAGGCAACCATGATTGTAAACAGAAGCATGCTAGCTGCTTTGATTCGTGGTCACGGATCCATTGACCAATGAGCATCTTGGACCGTGCACTTGCAAACTTGAATTTCCAGAATGAGAAACACCAGATCTAAATCTCAATTGCGTGTATGGTTCTTGCTTTTCCGGTACTCCGCAGGCGAGCCCCGCAGGCGAGCCCCGTCCGTTTAAAGGATAGTAGGTTGTCAGTTAAGCGTAGCAAAGGCTATGGGTCCAGGACACATTTCAACATGGACGCAGAGTAAAGCCAACTGTAAACCCAGTAAAGAAAACTAAACAAAGGGCGACCATCCAAACTATCCAGCGAGATGCGTTATGAGCAGCCGAACGTCTTTGGTCGGACACGTCCCTTCAGCCTAATTCCAATATGCGGCGCGCGCCCATCCTGGGTCACTTTGTTGCAGCGGCGGTTCTCTTGCTTTTCACCGGGCCGAATCCCTTGCAACACATCTCAAATCTCAGCCTCTTTACCTCACAGGCCACTGCAATGATGCCCGCCTGGGAACGAACCGAATAATTTTTGCGGGGGAGCTTCCATGTTGCAACTGCAATCCGCATGGCTAGATCTCCTGCCCCGGAACAAACGGACATGGAATTTTGGTTGCTTCGCAGGGAAAATAGTTCAAGTTGTTCTCAACAAGTAGGCAAAAGAGTCCGAGTGGCTAGGAACACATCACCACACATTGATCAGACGAGCTCAATTGGCAAGGCACATTTTGGGGTTGTCGAAGCCTCCCGAATATTTGTGTGGTTGCTCTTGGGGCCCTTTATCAGCAGCCAAACGTAGTTTCCTGTAAACAAGCACAGGACTAAAGCGACCCAGTCGCTTGAAAGCGGAAAACAGCAATGGGCTCAGCGCCACTCGAAACCTTCCTGTGGCGCAGAATGCGAAACCGAAAGGCGAGGAACCGAGGAACCCCGAACTTCAGTTCCTGTATTCAAAACCTCCTGCAGGGCTGCCTTTGCTTGGGGGCTATCTTCCATGGCATAAATTGAGACATGCCAAATGAACCTCACATATATTGCACCGTTCAAACCCTCTTGGCCCACTGGCGAACGCCCTGCCCTTAACTGATTGTATGATGTTGGGATATCTTCAAGCAAAACCCCGCATCGCACAAATGCAAGCTCGAACAAAGCCATAGCAAAATCGTGTGCCACGTGAACGCATTCCCTTTACAGTTGTCCGACTTCATCGGCAGCACCAACCACCAGTAGGTCATTAGGCACTGACTGAACATGAGGAATGCCCAAGACATGAACCTCCAACATGCGTGATTTGGCTTAACTCCAAGGTAAGCTCGAGTTGTCTTTTTCAAGAACATGGCTCCGGTTTGAAGGAAGTGCCAAAAGCGGCTTGTGCAAATTTAACATCAAGGCCTCCGGCATGGTTGTGCCAGGCAAGGATGCTCGTGCTCAGGTTCCCTGCTGCAATAGTTAGGCTCGCGAGTCTCAAGTGAGGAATCCAGCAGCATTGGGATGGTTTGAAACAGGGCAACATCTCCGAGAAATCCCGAGTCCGAGTGTTGACACACGCCACATTCAAATAAGCACAATCTAAGCACATCTGCCATACAACAACCAATAGCAAAACGGCCCATGTCTGCACATGCACAGCCGGCGAGTCCTGGACAGGCTGCGAACCTCTCAAGTGGCTGTCTTTGGCTCCTCAGGATGGCAATAGGCGGGAGACTCCTCCTTCCAAGAAAATGATAGGTGTGTCACCCAAAGTAGCAGATCCCAAGAATGGCTGGTGTCTTTTGTTCTTCTCGTGGTTAAACACCATCCTGAAGGGGCGCCCTCTCGTTTTTCGCAAACATCCCGCGCTCCCTATAATACCTATTTTGTATGTATATATATATATAATATATTATAATATGTGCTGGTGTAACCCTACTTGAGGCCTGATGTCACCACGCAGGTGGAACATGCCCATACACACAGGCACTGCGGCATGGCCGGTGACCGAACTCATTCGCTTCATAGGGTCGGCCCTGAACGCAAGTTAGCCATACTTCTACGTGACTCACAATACTCTTCGGCGTCCGTTCTGGTTGCAGTTGTGTTGCTTCGCCATCGCCGTTTCCATGTTAAGATCGGTTGATTTGTTTGCTCCAAGGGGGGATTCCCTCGGTTGTCCCGACGTCTGCAACTTTAACGCACGAGTTGGACCCGATCTGCTTTGGGATGGCATCAAGTAAGAAAAACAATGGGAAACCGCCCGCGTCCTGGTTTTGGCAAGCTTGCCGCAGCTTCCACAAGGCTGGAAAAGAACAAGAGCCCTAATATTAACCCCGATTAATAAACCCCTGGCTGATTAATAGGGGGGTGTCCCCTTTTAGTGGGGATTCATCATCACTTTTGGAGGGAACACCCCCCTAATAATAGGACGGGTATCATGTTCATTTGTCAAGAGGCCTTCAACAGAACCAGTTGTGCTTGCCCGGCGTACGGACATTTGCCCGACCCTTCATGATGCTTTGTGAGCTTGACGTTCCAAATGACCCCCAAATGCATCATCTTCATTGACCTGAGTGGCCCGGTTCGCAAGCAGAAGCGTTTGCGCTTCACGCTTCACCCACATCAGCCACTCAGTTGAAGGCGCTACCAGCTAAGGCCCTTGAGACTTGGACCCACTTTTGAAAGGAAACCAACATGAACCAACCATCTTCTGAAGTCCAACTGAGTGCGGCAAACAACTAAATAACACTCAGAAACTACCAAAATGGCTTCTAGTTTACAGGTCTGTAAAGGACCTCGCTGTACTATAGAGTAACCCACTCTACAGCAGGATCTGAAATGGTTCAGGTTTGGGGCGCTGCTAACTGACATTGACAGGTTTTCATGCGCTTGAAGGGTTTGTTTTACATATTGTTTGTTGGTTTGTCTCAGAATTGGGGAGTGCAAAATCCGAAATGGTTGCATTTTCCTTTGATTTCAAGCGTTGAGCAGATTGCAACCCCCGAAAATCAACTCAGACCTGTTTTCATGACGACTTCGGGAGGGAGGGGAGGGGAGGGAGGGAACCCAAATAAGCTCTCATCTTGTTTGCTGCTGACCCTCAAAAAGCTCTACTTTGCGTGGGCCCGAGGAAAAAAAAAACCTTTTCCCAAAAAGCTGAGGTCCAAAGAAATCCAACCCAAAATTGCACATCCAGTTCTTCAGCCCTAGGCCTTTGGGTTCCCTCCCGTCCCTCGCCCTCCGTTGGCGGTTCTCGCCTCGGTAAGGGGCAACACCTGCTCCTGCAAGTAGATTCCCTCGGCCTGCTCGTGAACCAAAATGAGTCTCTCAACAAAAAAATTGGAGGTCAGACACCGTGTTTGTGGCTTTTTTTATCGGGAAATGAAAAGCAAAACCGATAAACGCCATTCTGGGAGCCAGTGTGGCCCTTAAGAAACAAATTTGAGACACACCGCCACGGGGTGAATAAATCCGCCGACATTGTTCGGCGTGTCGGATACCTAAGAGAGGACTATTGGATATCTAAGAGAGGATAGAGGATAACCCCCCCCCTTAGTCCCCCCCCGGGACACGTCAAATACGCATGGTTTTTCGGTCGCCACCCCCCCCACCCCCCTCCCCCGCGTACCGCGCGGCAATTTGATGACGTTCCACTAAACGTAGTCTTCGGGGAGCCGGTGTCGCAAAACAGGGGTCCCAGGCTCGATTCCCCCTGCCGGCTTTTTGGCTGGCTTGGGCTTCTTGCATCCGTTTGCCGAAAATCTGGAAAAACTCAATGTTTTTGGTCGTCCTCTTTGCGAAAACGCAGGAAACCGTGCTTTTTGCGGAAAATACTGGGGAGCAAAGGGGAAGTGCAAGGATACATACATGCATACATTACATTACATTACATTACATTACATTACATGACATGACATGACATTACATGACATTACACATACATACATACATACATTACATACATTACATACATTACATGCATTACATACATACATACATACATACATACATACATACATACATACATACATACATACATACATACATACATACATACATACATACATACATACATACATACATACATACATACATACATACATACATACATACATACATACATACATACATACATACATACATACATACATACATACATACATACATACATACATACATACATTACATACATACATACATACATACATACATACATACATACATACATACATACATACATACATACATACATACATACATACATACATACATACATACATACATACATACATACATACATACATACATACATACATACATACATACATACATTACATACATACATACATACATACATACATACATACATACATACATACATACATACATACATACATACATACATACATACATACATACATACATACATACATACATACATACATACATACATACATACATACATACATACATACATACATACATACATACATACATACATACATACATACATACATACATACATATACATACACATACACATTACATTACATTACATTACATATTACATACATACATACATACATACATACATACATACATACATACATACATACATACATACATACATACATACATACATACATACATACATACATACATACATACATACATACATACATACATTACATACATACATACATACATACATACATACATACATACATACATACATACATACATACATACATACATACATACATTACATACATACATACATACATACATACATACATACATACATACATACATACATACATACATACATACATACATACATACATACATACATACATACATACATACATACATACATACATACATACATACATACATACATACATACATACATACATACATACATACATACATTACATTACATACATACATACATACATACATACATACATACATACATACATACATACATACATACATACATACATACATACATACATACATACATACATACATACATACATACATACATACATACATACATACATACATACATACATACATACATACATACATACATACATTACATACATACATACATACATACATACATACATACATACATACATACATACATACATACATACATACATACATACATACATACATACATACATACATACATACATACATACATACATACATACATACATACATACATACATACATACATACATACATACATACATACATACATACATACATACATACATACATACATACATACATACATACATACATACATACATACATACATACATACATACATACATACATACATACATACATACATACATACATACATACATACATACATACATACATACATACATACATACATACATACATACATACATACATACATACATACATACATACATTACATACATACATACATACATACATACATACATACATACATACATACATACATTACATACATACATACAAACATACAAACATACAAACATACAAACATACAAACATACATACATACATACATACATACATACATACATACATACATACATACATACATACATACATACATACATACATACATACATACATACATACATACATACATACATACATACATACATACATACATACATACATACATACATACATACATACATACATACATACATACATACATACATACATACATACATACATACATACATACATACATACATACATACATACATACATACATACATACATACATACATACATACATACATACATACATACATACATACATACATACATACATACATACATACATACATACATACATACATACATACATACATACATACATACATACATACATACATACATACATACATACATACATACATACATACATACATACATACATACATACATACATACATACATACATACATACATACATACATACATACATACATACATACATACATACATACATACATACATACATACATACATACATACATACATACATACATACATACATACATACATACATACATACATACATACATACATACATACATACATACATACATACATACATACATACATACATACATACATACATACATACATACATACATACATACATACATACATACATACATACATACATACATACATACATACATACATACATACATACATACATACATACATACATACATACATACATACATACATACATACATACATACATACATACATACATACATACATACATACATACATACATACATACATACATACATACATACATACATACATACATACATACATACATACATACATACATACATTACATTACATTACATTACATTACATTACATTACATTACATTACATTACATTACATTACATTACATTACATTACATTACATTACATACATTACATACATACATACATACATACATACATGCATACATACATACTTACTTACTTACTTCCATTACATACAAACATGCATACATACATATGTACATGCATACATACATACGAGAGAGGGAGATTGGGGAGAGAGAGGCTTGGGGGGGGTGGGGAGGGAGAGAGGACAACAGAACACACAAGGGAGACAAGGGAGAGAGGAGGAAGGAGAAAAGGGAGAGGACAATGTCGGCGGACTGAGCCGGAGGCTCTAAAGTATGACACATAGATTTATGAATACAAGTACAACATTGATTGCAGGGGATTCAAGCAACTCTATCTGCCCGAAACCTGCCCAAGAGACTGAGGTCAAGTCTTTGACAAGGTCTTTGCATCATCTTTCTTGTTGAACTTTCCAAAATCGGGTGCCTGTGCGTTTCCTCCTTTCGGAAAGGCCCAAACATCCTACGCCAGCCCGTAGGATGGGTCTCAGTGACTTGATGCCCAGAGCTCTGGTCCAGTCTGAGGGGATTGCAACGGTTTTGGTTTTGGGTTTCAACAGGGATCCGGATGAATTATACACCTGAGCATTGCCTTGTAAATGGTGGTGTCCAACTTTATTTTGGCGGAAAAAGCAATGTTTCAAATGGTTGCAAGATGTATCTTTTAAGGAGCCCTGTTCAATTTCTATGGATGGACGAAAACCGGATTGCGCACCACCGGTACTCGGTTGCGAAATCTGCGAAGCCAAGTGACTAACTTTTAGTGCTTTAATGAAAAAACAACATGAGTTGGCAAAAAGTTAAAGTGCTAACATCCAAGCAAAATGCACCAAAGGTTATTCCCCTGGTAAATACCAACAAGCAATGGTTTCTCATGGCTTCTTGGGTGGGGCAGGAGTGCGTCCATCCGCAATATCGAGCTGCAAGACAGCATGTTTCAACAAAGGCTTGGCTTCTCTTTGGAACTCCTCTTTCTTCTAACCCAAAAACAGGCACTCTATTTTGAGACACGCCATGCCAATACCCTCCACAAAGGGATCTCGTGTACTATTGCCCTATTCAGGTGCAAACCAATCTGGTCCAACCAAAAAAAGAGACCCAGAAGGGGCAAACCTGATCCAAGGGGTCCAAAGACCAAGGAAGCCTGGTTTGGCTTGATCCCTTGACCCCCCCTCACGCCCGCAAACAGCGCATCCAACGTGGGAGTTTCATGGACCTCGCTGTGGAACTCGAATTCCAACATGAGGGAAAGGAACCTGCATGAGTTCGCCAGTCTTGTCGCTATAGATTGCCCGGGCCCATGTGCAGAAACTTGAGGCTTGGGGGTTGTATCGCAAAATAGGTACGCGAACATCCAAAACTCGTCTGCCCGTCCCTCGCACTTTGGCGCCGCAAGATTTCTCCGAACTACATGCACTAAGCTGCATGCTCAAATATCAGCTTGTTCCACTGAATTCTCCCGCTTGAGCCTTAGAACTCCAAGGAAAAATCAGGCTGGAACAAAGTGCAATAAGGCAATAAACATCACGGCAAAAGCAGCATATTCCGTACGCCTCTTCAAAGGGGGAATGGCTCCATGCAAGAGAGAATCCATGTCTGTGATCTCTTTAAGAGATTCAAATGTCTGACGCAATGACCGGAAGGCTATCCGGGAGCCTGTCCAGAAGACTGTCCGGAAGGCTCTGCAAGTGTAGGCTGAAGATGCAATACTAGAGTACTGCCTGCTTGTGCAAATCACAGACTTATCTTTTTGTTACTAGCTTTCGTATGTTGGCCCCTGGTTAATACAACCCCGAGGGGGTCCAACTGATCGAAGCCTTCCTCTTGTCCGGGATCCCGTTGACGAACTAGTGACCAGCCTGGTCTAATCTCACCGAAACCAGCGCGAAGCTCTAGAAACAAAAAGTGAGTGCTCGAAAACATGTCTTGAATGGGCAGTTTATAAAAGAAAGAAGGTTGTCCCAGGAATGATGTTGACCCTGATTAACAGCAAACGCTACCACAAATGAGACACCCGCCCCAATTCACTAAGTGTTCTGCTTTAAACTTCGTGTTCCCATTCGCATTCGTGACATGTGCATCTTCGGCCAATCAGCCTCACAGTCCAGCGAAAACGATCCGTTCTCCCCAAACCGTCACCCCTAAAGGACACGGACGATTCACATCGTCCGCAGCGCGCGCCAAGCTCCAAACGACTACTGGAACGTCTGCCTACAGGCGCACGGACCTGCACTGTCTCCAAATCAATCGCCAGTTGCAAACATTCCTGGCAAGTGCCGACGTCCACTCTGGACTCTGGCCGTGGCCTCGCAAGCAGGTCCTGATGCATCTGCAAGTCTTCTGTCACAGGACAAGGACACATCGCAAATGAAGCTTCAGGTGATCAGGCGAGCGCCTAGATTTGAGATTGCTTCTACCCAAGGCCTTGCTATTATAACCCCCATGAATGAAACCAGGAAACCGCAACCAGCTATGATGGCAACCTCGCAGGGGTCTTGGGCGCTCAAGTAATCTGTTTGAAGTTTGCTCTTTGCACAGGACATGCCGCAATGCCACATCTTTCAGTTTCCTTCTGGGGCAAAGTCGCATAGTTGACCGGCAACACTGGCCCATGGATATGGTGCCACGAAAAGCCGGGAAAAGATCTAAGCAATCGGCTTGGGCCGGCCATCCTTAATAATCCCATACATCCGCAAGACTCATGGAAAATTATCATGGAGAAGCAGGCCAGGGAGCGAACTTTGGACCAATCTCCTTCTGACATATGTGAATTCTGTCCAGCTGGGCAAAACTTCTTGGGCCTGCGAGTGGACAAAGGGTCAGGGTTGCAGTGTTCCTTTTTGATTGGAGAATGCAGGGACCCAAATAGGTTTATCTTTTGACCTCAGAAATGGGAAGATTTGAAAGATCCCCTCCTCCCTTTATTCCTGAAAAGAAATCGTCAAATGCGAAACCGGGCCCCTCAAAGCGATAGGAGCTCCTTTTTGAGGGCCCCTTTTCATTTTCGTTGAGAATGCAACAACTGAACCACAAAATCAAGGTCATACACATAAACCTGCCCCCTTCTGGGTTTGTCAAAACTTGATGAGTGGTTTCCTTTTGGTGCCTTTTGTAACCCCAAGGGGCACCCGAAGACACAACGTCAGTTCTTCACTGGGCTTCTTTTCTCGCTGGTGCTCAGGGCATGGCCCAGGGTGTTGGCATGTTTCCAGGGATTCCCTTAAAGGAAACTATGGAGGATGAGTTTCTAGGGCTCATTCCGAGCCATTCCCGGATACCTGCTGAGAACCGGCCAGTTCTGCTCAAAACCTTTGGGGTAACTCGACCGGCCCAAGCCGGAAGGCTGAAAGCCGAGTTCTCGGAACCCTCCCATCTTGGCGGCTTAGGGCAGGGCTCGCTCCAGCTGGTTTTCTGGGTTCCCTTCAATTCACACGGCGAAAGGGGGCTCATCCCAAACTCATTGGACTCCACCAAAACTGGCTGGCTTTCCGGCTTTCAAACGTGCCGTTCGAAAAGGTGGGTAGCCTTATTCAAAAGACTTCAGGAGACTTTGGGACTCGGTGGACACGGGCGTTGTTTTTTCGGAGTGATAACCTGAAACTGATGTGGGATCCGGATCCCTGTCGGTCTTTGGTCTTCAAAAGCCATAGGGAGGCCACCCGAATTTTGCCAACCCCTCAAGACACTGCGCTTGTGGTCGTCCTCTGATCCAACTAAGCGGCATGCTAGATGTCCTTTTGGACAAATAGATGGCCCCGGGAAATATGAAACCCGTCTAAACCAGTGGATGTCTAATCAAACTAACCTACAAATGACACTTATGGGCATGTTGGGAATGCCGAGTCCAAACACAAAACCAGGAATATGACAACACCAGCTCCAAACACAAAACCAGGAATATGACAACACCAGCTTCCATTTGCTGCAAAAGCCGCAAACAAGTACGGTGCATATTGATCATTTCCATTCGACGCCGCGAATAAGTAGCACACAACATCCCCTTCAAGCAAACGGAAGTCAAGAACACATTCGCAGGCGTGCCCCTTGCAAATTATTAAATATAGCCTCAGACCGGTGCAGCATAAAAGTTCAAGCACCTCCTGCGCAGTCTCATAGTGTTCCACGACTCAAGCTAAATGAGACATCAATAGCAGGTATTTCAAGCTCATTAACACAAGGCAAAGAATCAAAGGGGGGCCACATCTATGTATAGCCACAAACTCTCCCGTACCCAGGTCTTGATTGTGGCTCAGGTGAACATCCATCCGGCCATCCGTGCCGCCTGGCGGATCACAGGACCACTTTGGTGCATGGCTCGTCGTGTGCCTCGTGCGCCTCGTTGTGCGCCTAGAAGCGAAGAAACGGCAACCGCATGGCTGCAACATGACGCCCGAATGTTGCAACAGCAAGATGCACCGCTGGGACGATGCGAGCAAGAATAACCACGAAGATGATTTCGCGAAGGAGTTCCTACTAGTTCCCCTGCAGGACTGCAAGACCACCCCTATATAGCAGACACAGAAGCAGCAGCGGCAACAACAACGCCAAAACG
>CAUJNA010001125.1:262477-319977 GCA_963377175.1 Effrenium voratum
TGGTTCGAGTGAGACGAGTCAGGTCCATCCAACGACAACAGAGCAAAGAACGTGAGTGCTCGATTTTGAAAGTCATGACATGGGGCAAGATCGAGGATCTCTATCTGGAAACCACCCCGCATCGCTCACAAGACCCTAAAATATAAATGTGGTGTGAACCCGACATCGAGTTTCCCTGGCATGCCAGAATGTTGGTAGAAAGCATGAGAGGCGCAACGGAATAACAGCAGAACGGTGGGGTTGGGGATGATAGTGGAAACAGTCAAGGAACATCCAAACGCAACACAGCAAACAAATGCAAATAGAAAACAACATGAAAGTGAATCAACTTAGAGAAAACACAGAATCTCGCAGGTGTGGAAGCCGCCAAAAATCGCACACGAGCCCCTCAAGCTGAAATGGCGCGCAACCTTGTGTTGAGCCAAACTAGTTCAATTCGGGAGGAAGTATAAAAGTGAAACATGGTCTTGATGTGCTTCCCTTTCGAAAGAATCCAACAAAGGGTACATCAAAAAGCACACACCCATGTGGGCGACATCTGGATTGCCAGCTGCCCTTGGCCTTGAAGCTTTGAAGCATAGGGACTAAAGCGGTTGGGTTCGGGGCTGAAGCTATGTCAAGGTGCACACAGGGCAATGCGCAAATGATCGCCAATGTCTAAACTGAGCGAAAAAGGGGAAATGAAACGGAACAAAGATGCAAACAAGACTAAATTCAAGTGACATAGGCAGCACTCCTGGGCAAAAGGGCGCCCCTAAGGCCTAGGAGCTCAAGGAAACCACTTTCCTTCGGGAAGGAGACGTGGAAAAAGGACGAAAAAAAGTTCAAACTTTGACTGTCAAACAAAGTAGAGGGACTCACTTGCCCAAAGGACCTGGAAACACAAGGTTAGCCTTTTGGGGCCATAACAAAAATGGACCAAAACGGGAAAACCGAAAGGTCAAAAAGATCGGCTTTGGGCAACTATGGGGAAGATGCATCATCTTGAGAATGCGGACGCCACAAATCGCGCATAAGAGGCGAAACCCAGAAAACCAACAAGTCGTGAGTTCCCGCTTACTTTCATCCACGCTGTTGGTAGGAAGTATGAAAGCTAGAAATGAACTTGAAGTATGAAATGGAGTCAACGGCTGGGGTTGGAAACGAAATGGGACAATGGGAATGTGCACAGCGACAATTGCAATTATATAAGATTGACATCTCAAGAAATTCAGAGGGAAGATCTGCCATGCTTAAACTGACATGTGGCGTAAGTCCGCACAAAATGCGAGAGTTGTCCGCCGCATTGTATGTTTCATTTGTTTATGCATTTGACGCAAAAACATGGAGTTGGCAGACTCATAACTTGCATTGTGTTTTGTCTGCTTGTTTGACAAAACCACATGTAGGCATCATTAGACCTTGGGCATAGGCGTGCAGTGGTGCAAATAACCTACCAACACTACAGGCCCACTGTGAAAGAAATCAGAAACTCTACAGCCACAAATATGCCAGGTGAGGACCGGACATCCACTAAGGGTGGCCGCAAATTGGCGCATTGCTCAAATCCCGAAAAAGGCCATCAGGCAGTTTCAAAGGGGCCATAGGTTGGTTCGTCACAAGTTGCTTTCTTTTGTGGGTATGTTGACTATGTAGAACTGAATGCGCGCATACAAATATTGTGTATATATGTACATAGTTTGCCCCAAACCAATCACTCTCAACAAGCGAACTCTCCACACTGGGTTGCCCTAAGATCTGTACACTCAGCAGGACAAGAATTCAACACGATATCCAACATAGGTGTGGGCGATAGTAGTTTCTACGATACCAACCTGGGACATCCCTGCCACATTTGTCACATTAAAGGCGATTCAGACTCGGTATCACAAACTCAGTTGTTCAGTGACCCTGGGAAAAAAGGGAACCTTTTTGTGGGAAGACCATTTTTAGTGGGGCAGCCACAAAAAAAAAGGGGGAAAAAGGGTGCCACTGAACAACTGAGCAAAAGTCGATGCTAACAACCCGTCTGCCCCATGGCCCGAGCCGCTCTTAACGTTATCCATCTTCTCCTTCGCGATCTGAGCAGTTGACGCCGCTCGTCTTGCCATCCTGCACTGGGCCAGAGGCCGCGCTAAGGGCGGCTGTCATATAACAGCGTGCCATCCCATGTTCACTTTCAAGGGGATCACTTTGCTACACAAAGTCACTCAGTTGCCCCTCAGGGACCCAGAAATAAACGTTAGCTTTTTGGAAGCATGACTAAATATGGGCCAACAAGGGGAAACTAAAAGGTCATTTCAGGTCGTTTCGCTTTGGGCAAGGGTTACCCAAACCCCCAAACGGATGCCTGCCCCGCGTGCCAGCGGGCATTGCGCCCATAGTGAAGTCAAATCAAAGCGCACAGCGTTGATAGACTGTCTTGTTTTTGGAACAGAATGCCGGCCATCCACGCCGCCATCTCTTCTGAAACAGCTAGCTAAGATGCGGCATGTCTCTAGCCCCCGCAACGAGGGTTCTTATTAAAACCCCACCCCCCCACCCTCCATCCCGATTGAAAACGCCCATGGAGCATTGCGCAGGTGTGACGAGGCGGGCTGGTGGGGCAAAACTTTTCGCACTGCGGATTTTCTAGGTGCGTGCTAGGTTTTAGGAAGCCATATCTTTTCCAATAAAATAGTCTTCAAGGGAGGCTCCTGCAAAATCAAAGAGCCCCAGCATGGTTCGTCGTCAGTGTTCATCGCAACGCCCGAAGCCCTAGGCCCCTCCCCTGCCCCTGGATTCGCTCCAAGCCCGCAAAACAAGAATGAGGCCCAGACCCAGGTGCAAAGAAACTGAGCCGGTTGGACTTCCGCACTAGAGACTGAACACAAACACAACAAAAAAATCCATACAAATCCCGTCATTTAGCGCGAGTTGCCATCTTTTGATCGGTTTTTGTTGTGGGGTGTGTTTGGTTCGAACCAAGTGAAATCCCTTCCCTTCGAACCCCGGAAGGCGTCTTGATTCTGGGTGCTCAGGAGAACCTCTGATTCTGGGTGGGACCCGCGAAATGGCGCCACGAGTTTCTCTTTGGCTCCCTTTACGACCACAAAAGGGGTGCCCTGAACACCCAAACTATGGACCCTGAATTTGTCCCACTTGCATACCTCTTGGGTTCCCCTTGTGTAGGTACGATGGGCAAAGCTGAGACTCACAGTATTGCCTATGTAAGGGGTATGCAAGTGGGACAAATTAAGGGTCCGTTCACAAGGGCCCATTAGATTTTGCCGCATACACATTGCGCCAGCTCGAACGAAAACTCGTTTCCGCTTACCCAAACGAAGTTGACTTGAACAAGGGCAAGGTGACTCACAAAACCACGCGAGAAGGGTCATCTTGCCTTCTTTCTGTGGTTACCATTCCTCAGTTTAAATGAGCCGAAGCCTTAAAATAGAACCAGTACCGCTTGGAAGTCGCCAGCCAATGCCTAACATGGGATCCTGAAAGGGGTGCCCCAAAGTCGATTCTTCCAAACTTCCGAAGCCCGATTCGAATTCCACGCGCAACAATCCGCAAAGAACGGGCCCGCAGTACTCTTGTGCTGAAAAGTTGCGCTTTTTGAGCTGGAGCTGCCAAATTGCACTTTGCATACTCCAATGTGACTTTAAGTGCACTTCGCGCACGCCAATGTGACGGGCAAACGTTGAGCTTAACTTCTGCTTGGCTGGAAACTGCATGGAGTTGCACGTCCAGTCAGTTCGTTTCAGAGTGTCAAGGCATTTGTCACCCTTATGTTTTTAGCCAAAAACCTGAGTATTTCAACGCTCCTGTAGCAGCTTGATTATTTGGCTGTCATTATGTTTGTTTCGCAGCTCAACTAGGAACTCATTCCTACTTCATGTCCTTGGCAGGTTTCGTGGCAGGCGCAGCACTTTCGCAAGGTCAAGTACAGATTTCGAGGCAGGCGCAGCACTTTTGCAAGGTCAAATGCAGATGTCGTGGCAGGCGCAGCACTTTTGCAAGGTGAAGTACAGATTTCGTGGCAGGCGCAGCACTTTCGCAAGTCAAGTGCAGATTTGTGGTAGGCGCAGCACTTTTGCAAGGTCTAGCACGGATTGCGTGGCAGGCGCAGCACTTTCGCAAAGTCAAGTATATATTTCGAGGCAGGCGCAGCACTTTTGCAAGGTCAAACACAGATGTCGTGGCACGCGCAGCACTTTTGCAAGGCCAAGCACAGATTTCGTAGCAGCGGGTGAAGATTTCGTGGCAGGCACAAGCGCTTTCGCAAGGTCGGGTGCAGTTTTCGTGACAGGCGCAGCACTTTCGCAAGGTCAAGTGCAGATTTCGTGGCAGGCGCAGCACTTTCGTAAGGTCAAGTACAGATATCGTGGCAGGCGCTGCAGTTTCGCAAGTCTTGGCGCAGATTTCGTCAGGGGCAGATTTCGTGGCAGGGGCGTGCTGCACGAATTAAAGAAGAGGCGCTGGCTTCGCCAAGCTACGCGACGTGGCTGCCAGATATGCCGCATGCCGTCACCCTCCTGGTGGCGCGGTGTTTCACCCCAGCTGCGTGCTGTTGCAGGCCGCAATGCGCAGCACTGTGATGCCATTCGACACGCTGATGCAATTATGTTTGGGGCTTGATGCGGAGGGTGGCTGAATCGCTTTGATCACTAGAGCTTAATGTCTTATCAAAGGCACACCTTTACTTGGGGTTCACAAGGATGGCAATGGACGGGATGTTGAGTGGCTCCCTTTTTAATTGTTTTTGGGATTGTTTCCACTAAAAGTCACTTAGAAAAAAGTTATTCTTTTTTCCTATGGTGACTCAACATCAAAAAAGGGTTCCTAGCAAGTCACACCAGAGTCTTGCATGTGCGGCATAGAGTGCCAGCTTCAACTTGAGCGCCGAAGCGAGCATCAGATGCGAGAAGCTGTCTTCTTTCCGAACGCGTGCCGTTTCAGGCCGCGAGGCGCTGCAGCGTTTGCTTGAAATTTGGTTTGCGGCTGGGAGGTTGTGGGAGCAAATGTTTCTGGCATGGCATGTTCAAGGAGCAAGGCATCCCCGCTGAAACCAGCGACAGCGCAAATTGTATAAGTCCCGAGTGTTTTAGAAACTTCCGCTATGCTAATATTTAAATCCAAAAAAAGGAGTGCATTTTTAGAGCCTCGACATGCATTTTTACAGCCAAAATGACAATTTCTGGCCAAAAAACCTGAGTATTCCAGGGGAGGTGCCATATATGTACTAATAATATGTATACATATATATATATATATGTATACGTGTCCCATGCCAGGTTTCATTCCTGCTGCCATTGACTTGCCGGGGGCCCAGAACAAACCGCTTGACGCTCGATTTGTTGGCTTGCGAATTCGACCCTGACTCCGTGCCACCAGATGCGTCCCTTTGACTCCCCCAAATAAGGGGATCCAAAAGTAAACCTTGACCTCCAGTGGATTGACGGGAGCCACACAGAAACCTGAGTCCAACTTGAGAAGCCTGCAAAAAGGCTGGAAGCTGGAGCCCTTGAGTGAAATGTGTTGTTTGTTGAGGTCCCCCCTTCTGCTTGGGTGTTAAAGGGAGATCAACTGGAAAACAGTTCAGCCATTTTGAACGGCTCCGATTCCAAACAAAAAGACGCGCCAGCCCAGTCAACCTCGCCTCGCTGCATGCACCTCCGGCGTGATGGGAAAGCGCCAGGCCGCAAACATGGCCTCGGCTTTGTCACACAAACTGCTCAGCTCATTGGGCCCAAAGGACCTGGAAATGAAATACTCGGTGACGAAATCTGCGAAGCCCTGCTAAAAGTGACTAACTTTTAGTGGTTTAATGGAAAACCCACTAGTTGGCAACAAGTTAAAGTCATAACATCCATGGCACCAAAGTTTTGGGACCTTCAATGAAAATGGAGCAAACTGGGAAAACCAAAAGTTGAGAAGGTCGATTTGCTATGGGCAAGTGAGCAACAGGGGCAGGTCAACCACAAAAGATGGGGCTGACAAGACAGTCCTGGTCAACTCGGCTTCGAAGCCCAAAAAAGTCCCCTGGATTGGAAAGGGGAAGGTCCAACATTTTGGGACTGACCGGACATTCCCGGGCCTAACCTGGAAAACTGATGGCTCCTTAGCTTGCTGGTTCGATAGGCAGGGAATGAGAAATGGAATGACCTCGAATACAAAATCCACAATCCCCTGTGGTGTTTCCTTCGAGGGAATCCCAAGGTTCATTCCCAAAATCCGGAAGTTCAATTCCTACTGAGCACCAGCAAGTTAGAGCCCCTGCATCTTGCCTCACACCGCCAAAACACTGCTCACTTTCAACTGGCCTCAAATGGCGATGTTTTGAACCATCTCGGCAAGGGGACAGAATATGTTCCTTGCAACATGTCCAAAGGGGTGTGGCTCAAAATTAAAGAGCCGGGGTTACGCATGTCTTTGTCTTTGGTTCCATCTACCAAGGTTTCATTTTGGTACATTTGTTTGAGCCAAAGATAGGCCCCCCCAAACTCAAACATGACTACTTTGTCGTAAGGGGAATCCCTACATATCGCAGAATGTGGTACCCTAAAACCCAATTTCCCACCAGCAAAGCTTCAGGGAGTGCCTTTTGGACCAACCACGTCTCAGCAAACCCGTCTGTTCAGAGACAAGTTAGATTTATACCTCGAGGAAACCGGGTGGGGGGTGAAGCTGCCCCCTTTTTGGTCGCTATGCTGTGCTGCCTTGGAATTCCGCAGGCACTTGGGGGGGTGACACATTCTGCCAAGGAATGCCGCGAAGGCACGAGCAAAATGAACATAGCCGGGATGGGACCCACCAGCCACCGCATAACCTGCCAGGCACCAGCGTGGCGTTGGACCCAGTTGAACCTGCTTGTCCTGTGAACCGGAATGTTTGTTAAAAGTCCTCAATCCCAAGCATTGCGCCAAATGGGACAACTCGCCTTCACAGCGCTTCGCCAAAACCAACAAGTTGGCTTATCTTATTCCCACGCCTAAGGGAGCAAACCCCAGTTGTACAGCACCCATCTCACGGTGTGAATTCCCATGAACATCTTGCCAAGCATTTCCCTTAAAACCAGCCCTAAAAAGGGGGGGTTCCTCAAAAACACACCCGTGTGCCCCAAATTGGCCATGAGTTCATAATTAGTGGGTATGTCATTTTTTAGGATAGCTTTTTCTTGTGGTTTTAACGAGGAAACCAAAAAATAACAGAAGCGTTGCGCCATCCTGGAGGCACTGGTTCCCCCCAAAAAACGCGCCACCCAATTCAGTCCAAGCATTCAGCCTGTGGCGGTGAGCTTCTCCAATCACATTGCTCCCGGCACATGAGCAGATCCCACAATGTGGGGAGGATGCCCGAACATAATGGAACAAGGAACCCCTTTCGCAACTCTTAAACCTGCCCTGAACGTGCCCTAAACTTACCCCAAACCAACCCCTGCTTGAACCATAAGCCAACCCTAAACCAATTCAATGCAATTTACCATAGTTGTGTGGCTAAGTGTGGTTGCTCTCGGGCATCCACCGAATCCGATGCCGTGCAAGATCTGCACGGCTATCCTTCACTATCACTAGCCGAAGGATGGCAAAGGCACATGCGAAACGGAAACTGGAAGGCTTTCTTGGGGCCAGAGCCATGGCGCGCATTCCCAAGGCTGGGACTTTGGAAACTTTGATCCAGAAGTCACCTCCCAAAGGACCGCTGGGTTCAAGTCCTTTTGCGGGTGAATTCATGGAGCATCTGTTTAGGAAAAAGCACTTGCTTCAGTCGGAAGCCGCCCACATTCTCACGCCAAAGGAAGGCCAGCCGAGGCTTCATACCGTCTGCGGTCAAATACATCCTTGGCAAATCCCAATCTAGCGCCTCAAAATGTGCTGCATGCCACCGTACCAGGACTAGTCGGTGATTTCAACCGAAGTTTCCCTAAAGGGTGTCCCTCATTTTCTTAGCTGCATCTCTGGCAGATGGAATCTGCTCAACCCGATTCCCTTCCCAAGTCAAAGTCTAAAGATGTGTTTCCCCAAAAGGCCACCTCTGCAGCATACTAACCAAGCAAGCAAGCAAGCAAGCAAGCAAGCAAGCACGCACGCAAGCAAGCAAGCAAGCAAGCAAGCAAGCAAGCAAGCAAGCGACCCACCCACCCACCCACCCACCCACCCACCCACCCACCCACCCACCCACCCATTCACCCACCCACCCACCCACCCACCCACCCACCCACCCACCCACCCACCCACCCACCCACCCACCCACCCACCCACCCACCCACCCACCCACCCACCCACACTCCACACCCTCCAACCAACCAAAACCATAATATAGCTACTTTAGATTCCCGCAATAAGAACACCATGAAACAACTCACAACACATGGTTCAAAAAGGATGGCTACATGTCATGAAATCGTCCCCAAATGCCATGAAAATGGGCTTAAAAACAACGACAACAAAAAAGAAGACCAAATAAAAACATACCCCGCCCCTCCGCCTGCAGCACTGCCGGGGGCTGCACGTCCGGCTCCACGGTACTCACCACCTTCCCGCTGGCTGTGCAGCTGGAGCTCGGGGACACGTAGCCCGCCTGAGGGAATCGGCACGCGGTCATTCTCGGTTTAAAGCCTGGGAAAAACTCACCCCTATTTGTTTTTCAGGGAGAGGATTTTAATCCTTTTATGTGCTTCCCCAAAAAAAACACGGAGAGGATGTGTTTTTTCTCTTCGAGGTTTGCCTGAGGGTCTCGATGGCTTTTGGGCCCTCAAGACTGGTTCTTTTCAAGGGCCCTTGAGGAATTGGTCGGGCTTCTGCATTGGAGGCTCCGGGTGTGTGCCTTGGAGGGGTCATGACCCTTAGGGCTGAGGAACTACACGCTTCATTCTCTTCGCAGAGGCTCCCGATTGATTTAGGGCCTTCAAAACAACCTGGTTTTGAGACCCCCAACATCCCCCAACCACCTCCGGGGTGTCTAATGGAGGGGTCGGGTCTTCCATTGAAAGCCCCAGGAGCCTCTGGGTTATGAACATGACTCAACCTTCTCTTATGAGCATCACTTAGCTTCGTCTTGTAAAGCTATGTAAATATGACTTAACCTCGCCTTCCAGTATATCCAGCCCCAACTTTGTTCATCTAGCCCTTCATAGTATGCAGTAGCCTTGCATTCAATGGGGGGTCCCCAAGGAATGTTTCTTCATATATAAACAATATTGAAACAACAACAACAAAAAGAAAACACCATATCGCGCCGGGCCAATACCCAAGCCCCCTCCCCTCGCACCCAGCCCTACCTGCTCCAAGATCAGATTGGTTAGTACCTGCCCAGGTCTGCTCGAATTGGCGCATTGTGTTCGCCGAAAAGAGTCTGGGCTTTCGTAACCTTCCATTTGGTTAAGACCCCTGAAAAAAAAGGAAAAACACATATTTCCAGTAGTGATAGAGTCCCTTCAAAACCAACATGGGAAAAAATAGTCTTAAGCAAATGGAAGTACCAAAGGATTGAACTGCTTTTGAGTAGCCACCAAAGAACTCGCAGAATGTGGAATCTGACATGGCAAGGTCCCCCTGAAACGAGTAGCAAACACCACTCACGAGTGTTCGCGCTGTGCAACCTCAGCATTGTGGGTGTCACAAAGAATCTCAAAGTGGGGGGAATCCACCAAGTGAATGGTTTCGCATTGGCTTCCTTTTTTAACATCGCCAAACAAGGGTATCCTCTCCCATTTGCGTGGCTCTCTTCGACTGGCGAGTCCCACCCCAATTCAGAGCTGAGCAAACGCTCGAAAAACCTGTTTGCTTCTACAACCAATGCTGTGAAGGCAATCCATCCGCTTGCGTCGTGAGACAAAGCAGACTCCCACTCCACAGGGAGCAGCCATAGCATTGGGGCTAGTGCGGAATGCCTGCGCAAACTCAGCCACCAAGAAACCAAGGAACCCAAAGCCAAGCAAACTAAAGCGAACGGAACTGGAAAGCTGAGGTCCCCAACATCTGGTGCTGAGAGGAGCCGAGCCCAAATCAGGAAGATGAGCAAAAGACCGACACATGCCTATTTTGGGGGGAAAGTCCCCCACTCGTCTCGGGCTTTTCTGGCGGATCGGCCCGTCAAGGCCAAGGCACGCTTCCGGCGGTGACGGACAGCTTCAGGGCTGTGGTGAATAGCCCGGAGAGCACACCTCAAGCATTCAACGACTTTCCTGTCCCTAAGGCAACTTCAGGAACACTCCCAAACAGGTACCCCTTTGCTCCAGTTCCGCTCCATTCCACTCTCATCCTAACGAAGAAGTTTGGTTGGCGGGTCCTAAAACCAAGAATCATGCAAGGCACGCCTGAGAACAGGCATTAAAGGGACCACCGCTTCGGAGGCGTTTCAGGAAATTAGCAGGATGGACAGTCCTTGCAGCGGGGAGAAGGAGAAACTCGCATACCTCAAATAAAAAGCTTGCACCTGTAGTGTGGGGCTGTGGGGCCCGACAACACTGCTTAAAAGGACCATCATTTGGGTGTGCCATTGGCATTCCTTGCTGGAGCGAGACGGCAAGAGCGGCTCCGACGGCCGAATCCAAGGAAAAGCATGCGAAAGTTCCACGAAACCAAGGGTAAGTACAATGATGGCATGGGAGAAGCAGCATATAGACCTGGAAGAGTGTCCTAGACATACGGTTAGCCTTGAATTCTCAGCGAAACACCACCATTCCGTGTACATCGGTTTCCCCAGCTCCATAGCACCTCTTGACGTGTCGCAAAAATCAGAAGAGGACGTCAATGATTAGACCAACAATGATGCTTCATACTCAACAGCAATAATCAATCGTTGTTTTCGGGAAGCCGCCAAAGCCCGGGGAGATGACTCTCTTGAACAGAAAGACGTTACCCACCCGCCTTCACGCCGACGCCCAGTGAGCTCCTCGTCTTCCTTCGCCCATCCCACGCGATGCGTGAACTCTTGTCCTGCCTCTAAACTTGCTGGTTCTCAGCAGGGAATCAGGGAATGAGCCCTATAAACAATCCCGAATGGTGTCCTTTAAAAGGGTCAGTCCCTGCTGAGCAGCAGCAAGTAACGGGATCGCCATTTGCTCAAATCCTCTTCAGGTCCCTTAAAGTAAGGCAATCTCACGAAAGCCCTAGAAGCCGTCAATTTCATGGAGTTCCTTTTGGGCAACTCCAATTAATTTGTTGGGGGCTCCACGTTCGTCTGCACGGAAGAGTTGAGCATTGAACTGGGCAACATGTTTCAAAGATGTTGACTTTCTGGGACACTTCTGACATTTCCCTTGACAAACCGCAAGCAATGCCATGTTCGGTGCATTGGATTCACTTGAGTAGAAACACTCACAGTGATGACCATCTACGTCCCTCCGCACGACACTACGCATAAAACAATCCCGCCTTCCCAGCTCTTGCCCAGTTGTGCGAACACGCGCACACACACACACATGACACCAACCAAGCTGGAAGGATGGAATGGTGTTTGTGTGTGTGTGAACCTTTGTGTGAACCGCATAGAGTTTGCCTCAAATGCGGGTGTCTTTCTAGGCTGAAGCCTTTTTAGGGTTGTGCAAACAAAGGGAATCAAGCGGTTGCAAAGTCGTTTGAGGCAAGAGGGCCAAATGCTCAGATGCGTTGACGTGGTGGAAAAGGACATCCTGGTCTTCTTGTGTCTCACCTGTTGCCCCTGGAGTTCTAGCAAATTCACCGGCTCTCAACGGTTTTGACAACGTGCTGAATTTGGTTTGCTTCTGAACTCGAGGGAGTCATTGAGAAACAAAGTCTCGACTGGATGCCCAGGAAGGGGGTTGATCGATATAGGAGACGTCTCATGTGTAGAGCGCCTTGTTGCATCAAATTTCGACCTGTTTCACTGGCCTGGAAGTGGCTCGGCCAAAAGAGCTAGCTGGTGAATGCGCAAAATTCAGGAGTCGCAACCTGCAAGAAACACCTCAAGTCTACGTGGGCTGAGCAAAATCGGAACGACTACATCAAGATAGGACCGAGATACAAACGCCGGGTCGCCCACCCCTAACCCTTGACGTGCCCGCAGCAACAACGCGGTAACTCTCTGGCGGACAAAGCCCTAAGGTCACTGGCTGGTTCTGCACCAGAAAAAAACCATGGCACTTCTGATGGGAGTCTAATAGGACCGACACGAGTCATCTCTTGCAGGTTTCCCTGTGGTTCATCATGCGTTTCCAGCAGTCCTTCTATCTAAGACTGGCAGTACATACTCCTTGTCCCTTGGCGTCCTTGTTGCCAACCCACTTTCTACGAGGTATATACAGTAACCCTTTTGGGGAGAGGGTTTAAGGGGTCAGTTTCCCAAAGGGCATGTCAAAGAGGTATCGGCGGTGAATGGCCAACCAACCAACCAACCTCCCCCCAACCAGCCAAAAGGGGGCAATTGACAGTGACTGCGAAAATCAGCGCCTCCACCACATCTGGAAGCATGCTGATGGGGACCAGGTATGGAACCGCCAGAGACATGCCGACCGCCACACCTCACGGCACATGCCAACACATGACGCGCAGTGGCTTTCCATGGGATCCGACTTTGCACGTACAGGTCCACTACGCCTTTTTCATGGAATCGCTCAAGAAAAACACGAGTAGATACCTACTCTCCCACCAAACACGGACAAACATACACAGCCCTTTTCTTGCTGATCTCAGTAGGGCATCACCCTTGGGAATGAACCTAAGGAGTCCCTGAAAGGAAACCATAGCAACTAGCTTTTTGGGGTCATTCCATTTCTCATTCCCTGCCTATGGAACCAGCAATGGAAGGCACTTGGCACTCCTCTTGAAAATGGAGCCTTGGCCAAACGAGTCAGTCCCAATGTCCAACTTCCGTATCTCAATACCCGAGGAAACGCAACACCAGCAAACCCGGCACGGAGTTTGTTAAGATTCGAATCAAACTCAAAAATCCGAGTCTCATCTGAGCGACGCAGCGCTCACTGACCTCACGAAGCTTTGTGACGCCTTAAAATATTCGGCTAGGCATTGACTATTGACATGGCAGAAGTTTGGAGGAGAATCTCCTCTGCAGTTCCCTGGATCAACATGCCTCACCACCGATGAGGTAGCTAGGAACTTCGAGAATTGCTTCTCTCGAATCGGCCAAGCGCGGGCAACCTATACCTGGAGTCTGCATGACCCTTGAAAAATAGGTCCATGACCCCACTATTAGGGTAATGACCCCATTTTTAAAGGGTCATGGAGACTCTAGGTACGCCATTTTCCGCTCTCTTTGCAGAGGCCAGGACCTTGCCATTACGGCGCCTATTTCGAAATCGGGAACCCTAACATGAGAAAAGCTTCCTTTTGATTTCCCTTTCACCCCAGCCAAGAAACCCTCAGATTGTTTTGGCTTCCTTTTGATTTCCCTACCCAAGGAGTCCACCAGAGGCTCGTCCACCAAAGGTCCTGGCCTATGACAAGGCTAGCTTCCAGTGACTCCACAAAGTTGAGAGACACCATCGAGGCGGCCAGCATGCTCCCCCCTCGGAGTTCGGCGCTTGATCGCTGCGCCCGGTGTTGGTTTGACAGATCCCTTAGAGGAAACCATAGGGGAGGGTGTTCGGGTGTTGGTTGAATGAACCGGTTTTGCTCGGAGTCCCGAATAGAGGAGGCCATATACGTTTCTTTAAAAAAAAAATCCGGCCCCTCAGGGACCCTGCTGAGAGCCAGCAAGACAAATCCCCCCGGCCTGTGTCTTGGCTCTCGAAACCCTTCTGCTTTGCGAAAGCCGAAGCGATTTTGTCATCTTTTTGCGGAGCCACTAGCAATTTTAAGCAGGCACTCAATCCTCAGAACATCGTGTTTCGGTGCTTTTCCTGAAGAAATTAGCTGGTGGCAACAATTTGGGGCTATACAAGTTCCATCACAAAACTTTTGCGTTTTATGATCAAAGTCAACCTCTATGTGGTAGGCAGGGAAGTCCTCTAGAAACATCAGAATGAGCCAAATTTCAAGGAATCCAAGAAGGTCGAGACGCGTTGAAACCTGCTTTAGCAAGTCGGGCCCACACGGCACAAGTGCCTGGATTGCAACAGCTCGAAAGCCCGCCGCTTGAAACCTCCCCTTTGGCTTGCTTATGGAAACATCGCAGTTCCTCGCGGGCAAGCCCCCCAAAAAAAGTCGTCAGGTCAATGGCTCGGGCTCTAGCGAGGACTCCGAAGCTTGCCAAACGCATCCAAGAAGCTCGAGGCTTGGAAAGCCCTTCCAACAAAGACCGCACCGAGGTCCCCTTCAAAACAAAAGCATCATGGTGGCGGTTTTTTGGGCGGGATGTGGTTGTCCCTGGAGTCTTCCTTTAAAAACTCCACCAATGGTTGGCACCCAAGCAAAGAACACGATGGCTGGTTTCTTCTCCTGAGCTCCGTGCCCAGGAGGTAGATGTGCTTCTTGCTGGTCTTGTTGGCAATGAATACCCACACGGGGATCATGAAGAGCCCAGTTCCTGCAAACTCACCAAATCCGGCTCATGTTGGTCAACCGTGGTTGTGGAAAATGCGATGAGCTTGATGCACATACCCCAGACTACTCTCTCGACTCTCTCACATTAAAAGGCAGTTCCTGCGGTATTTCTGGCCCTGAAACCCAAATTGCCACATTCACGATGTCTGTGTTCTCATGCGAGGCTACTAGAAGGCCTGCTCGTTTGAGAATGCTGCTCCGAACACGCTGTAGAAAGCGAGCGCATCTTCAGGAAATTTGCCAAGTACCCACACGTTTCCAGATGGCTGTGGCTCAAAAAACCGGTACCAAAATGGAAACCCGGCTGGTAAGTGGAAACATGGACTAAAACCTGCGTAACCCCTGCTGTTTAATTTTGAGCCACACCCAAAGCATTTTGCTTCGAATCTTCGTATCTGGCTTCTCGGCGTACACTCTCCAGCATGTCTTTGGCAAGCCTTGGACCACTGGAACCAGCAGCATCAGAATGCTCTCATCCCGCAGCACGTATTTGCAGAACAGCGCGATGTTTGTCTGCGTCAACCTCAGCTTCCACTCGCTCAAACGAATATGGCGTGGAAAAACATCATGTGATGCTACCCATGACTGTTTCATCTTCTTAAAAATGATTCCCTGTTCGCAGAAATCGGCCCTGAAACCCCAATCGGCACAAGACTGCATGCGCATGAGGTTGAATCAATGCGCAATACGACAGGCACAACAGAAACCCCGACTCCGGCAAGCGCAGGAATCCGTGTGACGTAAAACCAGGGACGCCCTCAACTTCTTCCATTTGGTTAAGGCCCCAGGAAAATGTATACTTATTTCCAATCATGAATTCCTGTCAAAACCAACTGAACGGAAAATAATAATTCAAAAAACAAACAAACATTTGAGCAACTGGAGGACTTGTGGCTTTCCATCCGTTTCTCCTATTTCCCCTTGATCAGCGCCCCCCCATTTCAAGCGAGTTCCGGCACCAGTGCAGAGTGCCAGGGGGCGTCACAGCTGTGGGCCCAGCCAGGTACATCAAGGTGACGTAGCAAAACGATTTGTTTCCTCAGATCCCACCAATCACAAAGGGTTTGGGGGTTGGGGGGGTTGATTGGGGGGTTTGGGGGCGTTGGGTGGGGGTGTTGGGTTGAGTCAAAACCAATGGGATCCCATTTTGGTTGGTAGGTGAATTCACCCATTTTAGGACCTATTTTAGTTGTTGCATTGGGATGTTCACTGTGTGTACGATTTGGATTTGGACCCATGGCCAAATGGCTGTGGCTCCAAAAATGGAATCCCCAAAACGGCACCTTGGTAAAAATGGAAACAAGGACTGAAACCTGCGTTTCCCTGGCTCTTTAATTTTGAGCCACACCCAAATGTGATCCCACAGGCGCGGTTATGAATGCCCCACAAGGTGGAATGCACAACTCAGGCTTCACAATGTTGCAATCCGTCCCCCTCTCGTGGCGGGACCCCTTGTCATGAGCGAAAGGTCCTTGAGGCTCAAAAGCGCCGCCTGAATTCGTTTCTTTTATTTCGGAAGGCCAAACAAGCCCCATCCAAAGCTGCCAACATCCCTATTTCAAAGGAACGCGTGCCAGGGCCGGGCCCCTTGGGGCTCTCATAGGAGGCTCCTGGCATCAACAAAACCAGAAAAAAACCTCACAACCACCAGCCGGAAGTCCGAAGATCCCAACAAGGGCAGTGGTTTCTGTTCCAAAAACCAAACCCTTCGTGGTCCACCCCCTGAAACAGGGCTTCCCCTCTTCCAGCCGACTGTCTCATAGCCCAGGCGATCTCTGTGAGGATGCCTTTGGAAGGCAGCGGCTCGTCAGGCGCCACGTAGCGCTCCTGGAGTCCATCGTTGACACTATGCCGACAAGTCGTTTTTGTTTTTGTTGATTGTGGGTAAACAAAAAAAACCGTGGAGACGCCCATCTGCAAACTTTACAAAATAGATAATATGTTGTCCGAAACCCGAAAAACAAGAGTTTTGGATCCCCAAATTAAGACTTTCAGTATACTGAGCTCGGTTTACCCCAGAATCGGTGAGCTCGCTATAATTCGCAGACCCGTGGAGATGCTTGAACTCATTCAATAACTTGATCCTGTTCATGGGGACAAGATCTTGCCATATTTTGATGAGAGGCAGAGCCCACACGTCGGAGTTCCTGGCGGCCTGACATTGTGTCATATGTAAATATATATATATATGAGATGGATCAGTGCCGCCGATAAACGTACGACCCTTTCGGTGACCCCAAGAAGCAAGGTGTCAGACATATCCAGGGACTGCATAGGCCCAATGTCTCGTGAGCCCTTTGCTGCTTTCAATGGGAGTACCTACACTTGAGTTGTGGCTGAACGCTGTCACCTGACCATGGGTATGCCCAAATTTGCCCATGCGGATACGACGTTTCTGTACTGGGTTGAGATACTTGTTTGGATCTTCACAGAACATCGACTGCATCAGGCAAGATGGATTTGTCAACCTGGCAAATCACTGGCAGTTAACCCCCCGCAACAAAATCACCGCAGCTAGCCAGCCCTCGTGCTTCAGCCCTCAGCCTGGCAAAAGTCTGAGACTGGCCTGCAAGAAAGCACTTGGATTCCAATCCTTGGTATGTTAGCACAGTCTATGGCCTGAGTAAATCAGCCAGAAAACCAAACACGAAGCCAGGCCAACATGAAACACGAGAAAGGTCCATACATTTCAACCGCAAAGAGGGCGCGCTGCGGCAGATCCCATGTCTTCGCCCGGCCTTGATGCCGCAAAACACGGTCCACGTGAAGAGGAGGATCGCCGAGGCGCAAATCGCCGCGCTCTGCAGAAAGGAACCTGTGCTTTCCACAAACCGAAACAAACCCCAACAGTCAGTGAGTAGTTCTCACTGGCGCATTTTGCCTGCACGCTGATAGCGCCCTAGGCGCCTGTTGGAAAATCGAAAGGCTGTGCTTGTGAGTGCCGAACTTATTTGTTCAAAGCCAACCCACATGAAATTGGTCCGCCCTCAAATCCCCCGCTAAAAGTTTGACTTTTGGTGGGTTAAACGGAAATCCCCACTAAACCCTAAAAAGGTACAAAGCTATAAGGGAATGGCTGGCAACCACCAAGGAAACCAACACATGCCAGGCGCACACAGATGTGATCTGCTTTGGTTGCGCAAATGGGCCCTTTGTGCTGGGGCACAACAAGGATACCTGGGTGGATTTCCGCTGGAATTGAACTTGCCCCGTGCAGGTTGGTATCCTTGCGTCTGGATGTACACGGTGCGATTCACAAATCTCGAGTTTATTCTAGTAGAAACGATGTAAGATAAGCTACTGCCATGCTTGATCAAAGGAAACAACTCTTCGGTGTCCTGGAATGGTCATGGGGAAAAACAACCCACTTGCCCCTTAGGGACCATTTAAAAGTTAACCTTTTGCAACCTTGACTAAAAATGGCCCAATAAGGGGAAACTAAAAGGTCAAAAGTTGAGTCGAAAGGCCGATTCGCTGGGCAAGGGAGACAAACCACCAGAGCCTGCATGTTGCTTGAGATTCTTTGGGAAAGAACCTTTTGCAAATGGAAACCTGTTCGATGCCCCCAGGAGGCACAACAAACCATCCGTACGTTGGAACACTGAGAGGTTCTGGAAGGTGGAATGTGGGCAAGGAAATGAAGAGAAAACATGTCCCCAAACCAAAGGTCTCCAGGTTTCCCCATGAGTTGCAATCTACTGGTGGTTTCCATTGAAACGATTGCCACTTTTGGAGGTTCCCTTTGAAGGGAAATGGAGGAAACCCTACCTATGGGGAACCCTGAGATGGTTTACTTTGGGTTCCCACCCAACCACTTGAGTCCCAATCAAAACCTGGTCTCAAAATGGTTTACCCAAAAAAATCCATGCAAGGAAATTGAAATTTCGGCCGCACCTATTCCTGGCTGGGACTGGCCCTTACTAGCCTTCTTCTACCTGAATCGGTTTTGAGCAAGTGGCTCACTAGAATTCTGAAATCCAGGCTAGGTACAAGCAATGTGGGTAGTTCAGAGCCCCAAACCTCCAGGGTTCCGGGACCTTTCTACCTTAGCTTCCCCACGGCCCGAACGGCACACCTTTTCCCAGGGCGCTGGGCTTGTTCTCAGTGCCCACAATGGCGGAGTGCAGCACGGCGAAGGTGAGGCCCAACACGTTGGCCCCCACCACGTTGAAGCCGGAGGCCACCGTGCCTCCGCAAGAGGCTCCCCTTGTGATTCCACCCTTCCAACCATAGAACCATGGTGTTTTTATGGTGCTTTTTTTTTTGCGGTGAAACGTATATAACATCTGATATATATTATATATATATTTATATTATATATTAATTATATATTTATATTATATGATATATATATATATAATGTGTCTTGTCGCCGCATGGGGCACACTATGGCATGTGAATGGCTCTGCGGGAATCTACCGTACAGACCAGCCTCGTCCAAGAGCTAAGCCCGCTTGCTCAGTGCCAGTCTTCTCCATTTTGTTTCGCTGGGAAGCACCGTCGATAGAGGACAAGGGAGCGAAAGATCGACAATTCCTCGAACAAATATCAGAATTCCAATCCCGAGGGATCCGCCTGTTGCCTGTCCCTGTTCCCCCAAATTTCAATGGCAACACCCATTTTGTGATTGTCCACAGGCCTCAATTGGTTGAGGCAATGCAAATCTGCACCTGGCAAAGGCATCATCGGGCATGGTTTTCAGTTTCACACTCTGTCACATGATCCGCGCACGTCATTTTGCGATATGTTCAAGACATGCGGTCATGTACCCGTGAGCCTGTACCCTGAATCTCTCCAAAGTATATAAGCTAGGGTAAGCTTTCTTGGGTTGTACTCAAGCTTGTGTGTTTTGCACGGGCACATTCATGCGTGGCTGTTTGGAAAAATAGATGGCCCTGGTAAATGGAATAAACCCCATCCAACCAGGGCCCTCTATTTTTGAAGCAAGCCAACCAAAAAGGACACCTATGGGCACATTTCTCTGGTCGTTTCGGTTTTTGTTTTTTTTTTGGGCCGAGCATCGCTCGTTGTAGTCATTGGTCAGCTCTGGAAGGAGGGCACTGATTTGCACCCGCACGGAGGTCAGGCCAATGGAGACCGCCATGTAGGCGAAGGTATAGTATAACCTCGCTGATCCGATTTGGGCTGTGGGTCAAAACTAGATCACCAGGGGACTGCAGATTTTAGTCCCTGCTTGCATTACCCCGGGCTCCATTTTGGGCCTTTTGGGTACCCATTTTGAAACCCACACCCATTTGTCAACAGATAGGATAAGTCCCCAAAACGGGCTGCCCTGGTAAATGGAGAGGAGTGACCTGAAGTCCATATCCTGGTGGCTTAGTTCGGACCCATGCCGATTTGGTGAATGTGACATTCCATTCATATATCATAGCTTGTATCGTGTGACTTGTGCATGTGCTCATGGGCGCGGTTCATTCAACCGGGGCTGAGTAAGTGAAGAGAAGCCAGAAGAAACTAAGGCCCCTTCCCAGCGCTGGGAAGGACAGAAACCCCGCCTCAGACTTTTCATGCTCCTGCAACTCGCTAGAATCTGCCAGCACAAGCCTACTGTGTCAAAAAGGAAAGGAATTAACCAAGGAAAGCTAAGAAACTCCTCACACACACACAATGGACGCTGGACTCAGCCAAACGTTTGGCCGGATTGGAAGAGCGTTTAGGTGCTCATCTGCCCTTCAAACTCAAATGTTCACTTCTCCATATCAAATAGATATCCATCTTCAAGAACCCGGCCACAGGAAAGAATGGACAACATACCATGGAAGTGCGCCAAACGCCGGTTCCTTTGGCCAAAGCCGTTTCTGGTTGAGACGTTCGGCACAAGGGGTCTCAACAAACGGTGGCCCGGCTATGTCACAACCCCAGGCAAACAAGAAAGTCGTCGCAGCCAGGCTCTGGCAACCTCTTGCGTATTCTGAACGGTTGGGTCTTCTGCCTAATTTTTGGCACCTTAGTAAATGGAACCAAAGACTAAAACCTGCGGTTTGCCCTGGCTCTTTAATTTTGAGCCACACCCATATGGCCATGGCTCAAAATCCCGTACCCCCGGTGATCATCCCAATCCCCACTAAAATAGGTTCTAAAAATGGGTGGTGAATTCACCAATCCCAAACAAAATGGGATCCCAAAACGGTTTGGACAACCACAGCCTTCTCGCTTGGCTTTTCTTTCCCTTCAAAATACCAACCAACTAAAGGCCACACTGCCATTTCTGAGGCACATCTTCAGCTCCTGCGGCGTTTGCAGCGGAAGCGCATTCCACACCTCAGGCGCTGGGACTCCCGCGCTTGCCAGAAGCACAGGTCTGAAGTCGTTTCCTTGGCTAGGTCCTCCAGTAGGTTAGAATAAGGGTACCGTTTTGTTTCTTCTTTTTTCGGGAGTCTATTTTAGTAGGGGAACCCTCCCCAAAAAAAGAAACGGTAAAAGGGCACTACTGGGGGACCTAGAAGCCTTTCTAGGGCTCAAGTGCCCCTTGCGAGTGGGAAAACTGAGGAGAACTCAATAGCAACACAGCCCAGCTGCTATTCAAGTCCTGCAATGATACTGATTGTCGAAATCCATTTCGCACCACCGTTTAGAAACCCTGGTTTCGGATTCGATTCCCTGTTAACACTAACAGGTCTCAATGTTACACGCCCTTCCAAGTGGCTGCGGTCGATTTGCAAGGCGAAACATTGCAAGTGAACCACATCAACATCCCACTGTCCCACCGGATATCTCTGGGGTCAAGGGAAACCCAATCACTTAACTACTACGAGTTACCAAGGTTTTCCAGTGGAGCGTGGCTGGTTCACACGCTCCAGTCCCACAGGTGACTTCGATTGGATCTCTACCAAGGAGTCCACAGAAAAAAAGTCAACTGTTGACTATTGCGAATGTTCATTTGCCAGAACCATTGTGTTTCTTGCAAATTCAATTGCAATAGTCGCTTGTTGACTTTCAACTGTGGACTTGGTGGAGATTATGACAAGGAGTACTTTCGGCAAGTGCACTTTGCATACGGAGAACCACAGGTTCCAAAAGCCAGGCACGTCCCCTGGGCCCCAGGTCGCCACGTTTTTGACTTCGTGCTGATTTCCGCATGCATGAATCACATCAAGACGTCGGCTTGGTTCCTGGCCCGCCTCCCATCAACTCGTTTGGCAAAGTGGGCTTCCCATGACTTCGGCGGAATTGGAAAGGACCCTCCTTAAAGAGACAGCCCGAGAATCCATGACTCTCTTCAACATCACTCAAGCCCCGTGTTTCAACATGGGACTATGTAAACCCATTGCTTAAACGACCTCTTTCAGGTTGTCATGTCGGGTCCATTTGCGTTATTCCCCTTCCGAGGCAACCTGGAAAGGAACCTGAGGTTAACCTGCTTGGTTGGACCCCTTTTCCCCTGCAGGTTCATGAGGTTCTATCTTGTCATACATACACATCAGTTTTACAATAGCTACAAAGAAGCCTCACAAGATCGCATATGTCCCATGATCATTTTGGTTGAAAGGCCGAGATCGAGATTGGCAGTTGTTGTCTGGGGAACCAGCCGAAAACATGTTGAAACCCACAAGCACACACACACACAAATCGAACACACCGAACACACCAGTTAACCCCCACCAGCAAGGAACAAGTTGAGACAATACCCCGCCCCAATCCTGCCAAACAAATACCGCACCCTGCGGGACTCACAATCAAGTTCTTTCAGCTACTCCCCTGCAAAATAAACATTTTTGAGGGCAACTGTTTGGGGCTGGGTTAAAGGACAACTAAAAGCATAACCACCATTTTGGGGGTCTCTGTAAAAACGCGGGTCTGTTCAACATGAAGGGTTGGCCAATCCTAATCCATAGTCCCTACAGGGAAGCCACTAAGGGGACCAAATCCAAACCTTCCAGGATTCTCGATGTTCCAATTGCACCGCCCAAGGGTCCCTGAAAAAAAAAGGAACATCCCCGAGTATCTGGATCAAACTTCAAGCGTGGGCGCTGCAACATAGGAGGCTGCCAAGAAGGGCCCCCCAAAGAGCAGCCAAGGCCGCCGCCGGCCTAAGCCCAACAAGTCCGTGTCGGCGTGTCCAATTGGTTTGTCCCCAAAACTGTTGCTGTGCTCAAAATGGTCCGAAACAATGCCTCGCTCTGAGCTTTTTAGTTAGCCCGGGTCCACGTGTATGCTAGTCCTTTTGGCTTGTTGTCCAAGAATGGTGCTGTGGTAACGCCTCGTTCTGAGCTTTTTGGTTGAACACAAAAAGGCGGTTACGCTGCACTTGGTTACACTTCACCCACCATTGGCCAATTCCTTTGGCCGACTCTGTTCACAACAAAGCCGGTTGCTGCTCGATGGGACACTTCTTGAACTACAAGGGTCAAACTGCAAGCGGTTCGGGGTTGCCGTTTTGGGGGGAGCAAAGAGGCCGGGTCGAACCATCATGTACCGTAGCTGAGTGCAACCATCATCTTGGGGTCTACCAGGACCAGCCCCTGTATTTTGCCACCAGCATCCACCAGCCGATGAACAACCATTCCCCGCCACCGTGCGTGCAGTGTTGTCCTCTTGCCGCAGCTTTCTGCGTGAACTAACAGGCCAACCGGCAGACGTTTCTTTCGAACACTCAACACGCACCCACAACTGAGCTACCCTTTGCAATGCACCACGTCAACCATGGGACTAGTTTTAGCATTTCTTCATTTCCGAATGACAACATATCTCGTGTGGTTGAAAACATATTATGGGTCTGTCTCTTTCTGAGTGTCCCCCTTTTTGGTCTGTTTTAAAGGGAAACTAAGAGAAAACCTCAGAGTTTGGGGGGTTCCCTAAACAAAAAGACAGACCCATATCCATAACTCCGCGTGACACTGGGCAGCCCGGACCCCATCTGGTGTTGGTCCTGTCAGAGAGCGCACCGATCAGCGTGTCGTTGAAGGCATCGAACAGACCCACCTTGGCTGCCCAACTTGGCGGAAAAGTCCTAAGGGACCCTTGGGTGGACATGAATTACATGAGGGCTCTTTGTCCGCTATTCAAGCGGGTCCCGGAAACAAACAAAAATATAGCACCCGCTTACGTAAGGCGTAGGGCGATAGAGTCCTTGAGCCTTGGTTGAGAGGGTCCTCCTTTTTGTAAAAAATGTGGCCGGCAAAACTTCAAAGCTTCTTTGCACAATGCTCCAAGTCGGTTGCTATACCGAGGTGTTCCCACGACCAAGGTGGCAAGTTTCAGGCTCCGAATTGCGACAGTTTCCCTTTTCAACCAAAAGGGGACAATTCCCGTATTATCTGAGTGACAAAAGAGGGTCAAACGGCAAACCTCAACTGGATTCAAGATGAAGAATGCGCGAGAAAGCACTAGCCGCCACGCACTTGCAGAACTGTTTCAAAAACTCTGGCCTGACAAGACATGCTGGGCGCTGTATCTGCGGTTCGTGCTTCGGCATGCAGATTTCATTAGGTCATTGCATGCAGCGTGACTCAAACGCGTTGATCAACCCACGTGCGAACAAGAAAGAGTAAGTGTGAGATGCAAGCGTGCTAGCCATTGGAAGATTAAACTCAAAGCACGAAGCCTAGGGACGCTCGTCAGTCCGAAAAGTCGACTTTTCCCGTACATGATGCGTTTTGGCTTCCCTTTCACCCGCCCTCTTTGGGGGTACTTCAAAACAAACACCCGAAGATTTGCTCCAGATCGATGTCAAAGGCACGCCAAGCTGAATGAGTCCCACGAGCGCTGGCTCCAAACAGCAAGTCTCCAGGAAGAACTTGTTCACATAATATCCGCCAACTGTGATCCAAATGCCTGGCACGGATTGAGCTGCGTTGGACATGGTGTTGGAAGAGATCAGTCTCCCGCTGTGAGTCATGTGAGGATAGGCCTCTCCATAAGTGACCGTACGGCAACATGCTGTGAGCGGTCACATCAAGAATCAGGGTCAACTAACAGGTCTGGCTCAACATGCGTTTGTTCAGAAGCTCGACAAGGCACAGGCATAAGGTTCACAATGGAAACAGATAGCTTCTGGTTGGGCCAAAGAACCCGCGCTTCGGGGTCCCGGAATGCCAAAGTCTTGCCCGCACCTGCAGAAAGCAAAGTCTTGCCGCCGGAAAGTTTCGATGTGAGCGTACAAAATATGTGTCCGGAAGCCGGGACATTGAGCGATGGAGGATTTTTAGGCAACGCCAAGCAACGTTTGATTTACTGAAAAGTCATGTCCGCCTTGGCATATGTTATCCTTTACCAGCCAGAACACAGGGAAAACAAACCGGTGGCCTCCAAATGTGCACCCGACACATCTGGGCACATCAAAGGAAAGTTTGTGTGATAGTGTGATGACCAGAACAAGGACCCAAAACGCTTGATCTCTGATTCATTTACGGTGCAGCTGTCAAGCGTTCCGTGGAACAACCTCTAATTGCTTTCACATATGCCTTTTTTGGCGCCGCCTTTCCCTTTGTTCGCTTTAAGTGCCGATTTACAGTTCAACAAAAGCACTCACACCAATAAACACAAACACCTACATACTCTCTCTCCCTCTCTCTGACGCGCACACTGGGACATACACAACACAAATGCGGGACGTGAGATGAATATGTTCTTAGTATATATGTGCATACACAACACACCAACACAATCACACACATAGAGGCAAACACGCAACCACACGCACACAATCACACACACACACACAGAGGCAAACACACAACCACACACACACACACACGGCTATACACACGGCTATACACAACAACACACGCACAAATAAAGACTCTTGCACAGGGCTCCCTATATTTCCCCTTAGAACATCACCCTCACCAAGGGACACTCACCATGGGCCAAAAAGGTGATGTTTATAACAGGCAAAATCGGACAAACAAACAAGCGGGGATAAGGAGGGAGCGGGGATATGGGGGGATCCCGTATCAAACTGGGTCAGGGTGCATTTAGGGAATGCTCCCGTATCCCTGGTTCCCCCTGTATCCCTGCCAGTTGGTTTCCGTGACAAAAGGGGGAAATCTCAGGACCCCTCTGAAAAACTTTCCTCGGCGCTTCCCGAGCCGAAAACGCGGCGAATTCGATTCGGGCGCCTTCCACGCCCTGCCCGAGTGCAAGCAGCAGCCTAGAATTTCGTGCCACGTGGGTGGGTTGGGTCCCCAAGTTGAACGGTTGCTTGGCATGCGGAGAGCAAGGCAAGACATGCCAAATATGAAAACACAACCCTTTGTCATCATTTGGGTAACAAACAATCTCCAGCTGCCAGCTTTTTCTCACAGCTCTAATTGCCGTGCTTTGCGTCTTTGGGGCGACAGGAGCAAACCAAGGCAGGCCTCTGACTTCAGCCAAGGAGCTTTGTCCGCAAAGAAAGTCGCTCAGACTCTTGGACCATGGCAGGCCCCGCTGGAAAAACCAAACAAGGTGAACAAAAACACGTGGCAAGGCAGATGCGCTGAGTGTGCCCCTTTTTTTCAAATTGTGCTTCAGCTTTGTTGACTTAAGCCGCTGCCCATGAACGGGGGTAGCTCTAAGCTGCTCGGCATGCCGTTGGCGTGCCGTTGGTCTCTGAGATCCAGGCATTGCGAGCACTCGTTTGGCCCATGACACGTGGGCCCCCACATGTTTTTTTGGACCACCGACCTTCGGGAGGGATACCCAACTACGGACAAATCGTCGCAAGCAATCGGCAAGGGACACTACAGGGCACCCTGTGATCAACACAAGCACACGGCTTGTGGCCACAGAGCCGGTTTCAATGCGACACCGTCACCTAACTATGGGCACAGCTGTCAGAATACAGCTTGCGAACATGCACCATCGAAAAGTCAAGTCTACTGTACTTGTTTGTCCATAGGCCGGGCAGCCTGTTGAGCCCACTGATTTCGCCAGCCTCCAGCATGGGGAGGACAGGTTGGTACCACTCTTTCCTGTCAGGTGCACTGCACAACTGCTGCTTTTTTTTTAATGTTGGTTCACGCACGTGTCTGAAAGCATGGAAGGGTTCGATGATGCAAATGGGGCGAATCGAGGAGTTTCCCAGTCACGCAAAAGTCGAGCGCACGGTCCTAACAAGTTTGAGACATCACCTGCACTTGAATTGGGGCCCAGGGAACCCTGCCCGCCTTGAGCTCACAAGCAATGACACTTGGCCATAGAGCTCAAACAGAAAAAGCCACCGATAATTCACCAGCTGAGCGACCTTCATCATCTGGATCTCAGCTTGCTATGACCAGAGCAGGTTCTTGCACTACTGAATCACTGATACTTGGAGTCAATGACCTTGCAACCGGTGCATGAACGGATACGTTACCCAACGTCTTTTTACTGGGCCAAGGGGAGACGCCCGGTTCTAAAGGCTGGTCCGTTTCCGAGGGTTTCTGAAAGGCCGAAATGCCATTGGGGTGCGGGGAAGGCGGTGCCCCAAGAAAAACGATTTGCCCAAACCCACTACCAAATTTATCACGGACAAACACATCACCCTTTGGGGAAACGCTAAATCTCCCTAAAAATGGCCTGGGTATAGGCGTAGGTCTTGTTGCTTGTGTCAGGGCCTTCCCTGAAGGAACCGGTGCTAGATCCCAAAAGCTCAGACGACCGCGAGTGCGAAATGGCGCTCGAATCTCTTCCCGCCTGAGGGGGCGCTGCACGCCCGCGCCGAAGCGCTTGGGATCCTCGAGGATGAGTTTGGCGCAAATGGCCGCAGTGACCCCCACCTCGATGGCAAGAGAGCTGCTGAAGGGTCAGGAGGTGAACTCTGCTTGGAACCGTTTGCTCGCCTCACTTGTCCAAGGGACCTGAAACAACAAGTTTCACTTTTAACAACCTTGACTAAACCTGGAACAGAATGGGGACCAACCACAAGGCGATTAGGTAGGCTTTGGGCAGGTTAGTCTTGTCAGCTCAACGTGCGACAAGGGATTGGGCGGAGTTGTATCGGAGGAAGTTTATTTTTCTCAGCCAAGGGTTTCCACGCCTCCTTATTGTCCGCATCACTCACCTGTTGCCCCCGCCCCTTTTAGGAAATCCAGCACCCGTCCCAAGCAGTGCACCATGGAAAACCCTTAGGACCTGAAGGCTGCTTCATGTTGGATGCCTCGTGACAAGGGATCTCTCTATAAGGACTGCAACGGGAGGCCTCAGCATGCAGAAGCCGGAGAGGGCCCCAGTTGTTTTCCAAACGAGGGGAACCGCAAGACAAATGAGGAGGTTTGCATGTGCTGCCTGTGTTGTGGGGAGGTTCATCACTGCTCCACTGCTGTACAAACCCTGCAACATCTGCGACACGCGCGGTGAGAAACAAATTCGTGGCCACATGTGGCCACCCTCCAAGTCCCATGAAAATATATCTTAGTGTCAGTGCATTCATCATATTATACGACTTCATGAATCAGTTTTGCTATGATTGAATAAGGCAAATCTAAATATTTGCAACAATAATTATAGATGTCCCTGGATATCACAATAACAAAGGCGGACGCCTGCCGAAAGTTATCCTAGCGAAACGTCTGTAGAAGGTATGGTACTCTAGATGATTGACGACAGCTTGCATGCCAGAATCGGAAGTCAACTTCACCTCAAGGTCAACTCAAATTGTGAAGCCAAATGCTTTGAAGCTCCCCTCAAATCCTCCATACAGAGCTGACCTTTTGAAGCCAAATGCTTTTCTGGAGGGGAGCTGACACCTGGCATGTTACTTTCGGGTCTCGAAAGGCGCAATGCCGCGGAGCGGCGGTTTTGGCCATCGCGGTCTCATGTGGCTCACCATAGTGGATCTGGGCCGGCCGCTTCGGGGCCAATGTGTGGCGCCACCAAACACCAGGGCCCAGATTCAGGGGACACATTTTCAGATTGTGAAGCCCTGACCAATGGGCAAGTCGGTAGGAGACTGCCTCAGAAGGGTTCCTGCTTGACGAGCATCCATTGTCGCAAGGGTTGATGCCGCTGGCACACGTGGCAACTGTTGCTATACAAACGCGACACACATGAAAATACCGGGCTCCCCACAGTTGGAGAGGGGCCTACATGTTTTCCCGCTACAACCACACTTCTTGAGCTGCCGATCCTTGCACTGTAGGTCTGTGTGAACCTGAATTCAGACCTTTAGGTTCACCCACGGGCAACCCATTCCCACCCAACAAACACACACACACACACACACGGCACCATGGTGTGTGTGTGTGTGTGTGCGTGGCTGTGTGCGCGGGGGTTCTTGTGTTGCCCGAGATTGCTTTGCCATCTCCGAACAGGGTGAGGACCCATCTGGTTTGCGAAAGATTGGAGGAAGAGCTTTGCTTGTGATGTCTGAGGTATTTTGGGGAACTTCCCACCAAGGAGATTCCCAAAGTACATGTTTAGACCTGGATCGTTGAATGTCTTGAGGTCATGCCTCACCTTCACAAGATGCAGGCGCACTAAAGGTATAGGCCGGGCACCTGTTAAAACATCCTTGAACGATCTTAAAGACCAAGAACACAAAAACCCTTCCCAACACATTATACCCATTAAAGCACCGTGTCTTGCAACGGAATACGGTCTTTGCAAAGGCGAGCTGTCAAGCGTTGCATCCCCGCACGTCATGGGGTCCTTGGTTTGTCTTTCCGCTGAAAGCCGTCCAAAAGGGTGCTTCCTCGCCAAAGAGGGTCCATGGCTCACTTCCGGAGTGGACTAGCCAATGCGAGTCCAAAGAGTCCGTACACGATCTTCGCAAAATGGATAAAGTCCAAACGGACTTTGGAAGTGAGTAACTGTGTTGGGAAGCGATCTTCAACTTGGATTGCCACATACCCCCTGATTTGTTTTTTGTTTTTCGGAAGACACGTCATATCGCCCGAATAAGTTGGGTGTACATCTTCTTTTTCTTGGCGATCGCCGAACACACGTCGACGCCTTGAGGCGACTCGACGATTCGATCGAGTCCGCGGCCAGCGTGGAGATCTGCCGCTCCATGGCGCCGTCGCCGCGGCGCAGATCCAACTCGTGGCCTAAAGGCCGTGGGATTTTGGGGCCAAAAGGCGTGTCCCTAACCCGGAAAAAAAAAAACAAAAAAACAAGTCCTGATCTATGCCCCAAACCAAAAGACTCGAAATAGACAGTCGCAAGAAATATATATATATATACACATGTTTTGTCTCTTTTGCTGAAGCCCAAAATAGAAGCTTGCAAAGACTGTCCCGATCTATGTCCCAAAATTGTCCCAACTTGCTGATGGTTGCGAAATCCATCTCGCCACCACCGTTCAGAAACCCTGGTTTCTATTTCGATTCCAACGTAATACCAACAAACTATTGTTTCACCATGTCTTCAATTTGGTGCAGGATTTCGTCCATCCACAGTTTGTCCGCCAGAAACTCACAACATATCCAAATACACGCACCCAACTGAAAGCTCAACGATAGATTGTCCCAAAACAAAGAACCCAACAAGAAACTCACATGGAAAAGCGTTTTTTTTTTTTCTTCCCCTGTTTTAAGAGTCAAGGAACCTTACTGTGGTGACCCGAGAAAGCATCTATCAATTTTCAACCAAAGGTTGAGGCCTCAGCAGTCCCTACAAAGAAACTTGCTGGTTCTCAGCAGGGAATGACCATCCCCTGTGGTTTCCTGTAAGGTTCATTCCCAACACCTGGGTCATTCCCTACTCAGCATCGCAAGAAAAGGGGTGTGAAATGTGGCTTCCCTGTGCCAAACCGGAACCTCGCATGGAACGAAACATCTTCCAATCTTATCCGATGTAAGACAAAATGGAAACCAACCTCCGGTTGATGATTGGTGGTTTCTCCACATGGAGGAAGAAATGGAGGGCCAAACTGTGTTCACTTATGGTTTCCAGTGTGTAGACCATTGTTTTGGTTCCGGCCACAACCAACCAATACAAACATGGCTATACGCATAGAGGGTTAATGGCTTGTTGCAAACAAGTCACAATGGACAGCACCTGGAGAAAGAAACAATATGCCCAGTAGTGAAAGATTCTGCTCAAACCAACAAGGGAAAATAAAACACCATCTTGAGCAAATGGAAGTTAGAAGGCTCGATTCTGGCAGTTGGAATTCGGGCTCCCGACGCATGATCACAAGGTCACGTTCCTGGCAAGTACCGAGCAACAACGAAACCCGGTATCCCGATGTGTAAGCAAATCCCAGAAAACGCACATCCCACTTGTCATGTTCTTCATTGCTCAAAACCAATGGGTGAAACAGTTGCAAGCTCCCCCAGGGAGATTGTAGCACTTCATCCACACATCAAACATCCTGTACGCTTTGCCACCACACCAAAACCGTGTGATTGGACCGGTTGGCTCAAAGGTTTCACGGCCTTATCAGCGTGTGCCGGCCACACTCCCAAAAAACATGACCTTTCGAAAATCATGAAGACCATTTGCCCGACGCTTGACTACGAGCCTGGTCTTCATCCAGGGTTGCAACGTGCACTGGGAACCCTGGCGCTTTTGCACGTGTGCGACTCGCCTTCCTGGAAGCTCACGCTTCAATTTCTTGCGCTTCCCGAGCAGGCGATTCAACTTCTGGTGCTTCCTGGGCTGCCAGCGCTTCCTGGGCTTCCGGCGATTCCTGGGCTGGCGCTTCCTGGGCAGCCGGCGCTTCCTGGGCTGCCGGCGTTTCCTGGGCTGCCGGCGCTTCCTGGGCTGCTTCCGACGCTGGCGCTTCCTGGCAGACTTGGGCCATTGGTTCGCCAATATCCTTTTGGTTTCCATTGGTTCCGCAAGAAGTACATTGACATGGATAGATTCTCTTAAAATGCAACAATGATGCCCAACAGGTCACAGAAGAAAGGCAGGATAGCAATAGCCCTGCCTGGGCTGCCGGCACATTCTCTGCGCCCTCGACCAGCTCCGCCTCCTTTTCCTTGCCCTCCTTGTGCTCCTACAGATGTTGTGGCAGAACCAGTACATTCCGGAAACAACAGTAACTATGGAGATGCGGTAGGGGAAATGTACACAAGTAGATACTATATATATATATGTATATGAATACAAAGACCCACTTGGTTGTACTCTGTATGTACTCAGTATGCATATTATGTATGTATATATGTATATATACACATACATATTTGCATATACATATTTATGCACGAATACATTCATCTGTCTATGTATAAACATCCAACTTTACCCGTATACGTGTGCGTCCATATGTGCATTTATCGATATAAAATCCCTGTAGAGATACGATGACCTACATTTTGGTGGTTCAGGACCAGTTGCTTCTTTCCTCTTTTGCAAAGGGTCACCACACTGTTTGTTGGTTTTGTTTTTGCGTTCTTTCTCTTTTTTGGCGGGGGGGCCTTTGTTTTCATCCCACAATAGCGGGAGGGTCAGCAGGCAAACCCTGGCCACGGGGTTAGGAGCTGCCTTGGACACTGGCTTGGTTGCAAACTTGGCTTGGCCGCACCTGGGGTGTTCCTTTCCTTAGGGAATCCCAAAGGACGAGGCGTAAACAAAACATTCCAACAATGGTGTGCTAATCAAAGAATGACCGTGTAGGTCCATATATAAAAGCCATGGCCATTTGGGACGTTTTGGGGGCTGATTTTGCATGATTAAGCCATAACTCATAACTAACGGTTAATCAACCCATAAAGTAGGGGTTCATACCAGGGGTTCACATATCTACATATACATTCAGCCTTTGAGCTAAAACTGTTGCCTGGCCCAAGCTGGAAATTTGGTGTCTCAGAAGTTTTGGCCGAGTTTCCCTTCAAAGAACAATTTTTCTAGCCTGGGCAACCACTGGGGCAAAGTAAGCCGAGGCGTGGTTGAGACAACCATTCTTTTGAGAAAAAAGGAGCTGACAGGGTCTTCCCATCTAGGCAAACGAAAAAAACCTTGGTGGAAAATGGAAGCCACCCCAAATCAACCATGCTGTCTCGCACCGACACCAACACAAAGCAGCTGCAGCGTGTTCAAATCAGGCTCGCCCTGCCCGTCCTTCTTCCTCTGACAGGCCACCTTCCAGCTGTCCACGAGTTCTCGGGCCACCCCCGCCACGTCTGGGTCCGGGTGCCGGCGCAGGGCGTTCACCACCCGGCCCAGCCTCGGAAGGTGCAACACCACACCCCTTTTCACAAACTTTGGCTGTTTTCAGATTGCACAACAACTGAAAGTTAAGGAAAAACAGACAAGAACTTCTTTGGAAAAGGTGGGAACTGCGGATTTCAACCAGGCAAAACTGGAGAGGGCAAATTGCGCCAATTGGCTCCAGTCGACTTCCCGAAGAGTTATTGGAACTCCTGAACCATAGTTCAACCCAATCACCTTTTGCAGATTCCATCTAGAATCCGCCGACCCCTTCCTGCTCTTCACCACGGAGGAGTGGACCGGCGCGGTTTACAACTATTGAGTTATGCACCATAGGGGAAGATCTCCTTTTCCTAAAACGTGGACCAGCCCAGCCGTCAACATTTCACACCTCACAAAATTAGACCGCGCCAGGACTTCCATGTGTCAGGCCACGACTTCCGCAAAGAAACCTGGGCGAAACTGATGCACCATAAGGTCAAATCTATTCATTCAAGACTTTTTGGTACGCATATCGCGACTGTTTATTTTTGCAGCATTGTGCCGAAACATCAATTTCAGCAACCACATCCCCTAAGGCAGAAGCCATGTCTGGTTCTGAGACATCAGGCTCACTTTTCGGCAACTTGGGCTCTTCATGGTGCTGGGCTGCTGCAAGCAATACTCCCCGCTGACCGCTAAGCTATTAGTGCACACTCGGCTACTTGAGCAGGTAAGACGAGAGCTTAGTTCCCCCTAGCTGTAATGCTGCAATCAACTGGCACACGCAGACGCCAACATCGGCTATGACTTGGGACAGACAGATTGATGAACCCAGCTTTATGACTGCATGGAGCTGTTCCTGTCCAAAGTCTGTGATGATTCGAACGCAGCAAGTTGACAAGCAGGGACTGGCCTAACTCGGCGGGAGATTCTTCGCAGCCCGCCGCCGCTTGGCTCCAGCCAATGCCCTCTTCGACATCTTGATTGATCAAATGAGCTTTAATCGGCTGGCGTGTTCAGACCGTAAACTGCAAGTGTCGGCCGCGGTTGGGTCGGCGGCAGTCAGCCTGGTAAATCCGGCCTCGCCGTGACATGTTGCCCAAAGGGGCGTGCCTTCCGCCGACCCCTCGCATCGTCGACATGCCCAGCACCTTTGGTGCATCATCACCAGCCCCGCAACCATTGGAGCTCGAGTTGGGGGAAGGCTCAAAACACTGTAAATATGCAGCAACCCGCCTGCATTGCCAGCATCGTCGGCGCTTTTGGAAGCCCCTGTGTTTCGCTCATCGCCGGCATCCCTTGCATCGCCTGCGTTTGGGGCCAGCCTTCCCCAAGACATTCCTGATGACGCACGCCGCACACACGCACTTGCGCAACGCGCGGGCCGCACGCACGCAACTTAACCAACGAACCAACCAACCACCAGTCATCCATCCCTGCCATCCATCCATGCCTTTAATCCATCCATGTCTTTCATCCATCCATCCATCCATCCATCCATCCATCCATCCATCCATCCATCCATCCATCCATCCATCCATCCATCTATCCCCTATCCACTCCCATCTATCTATCCATCCCCCATCCCATCCCATCCCATCCCATCCCATCCCAGCCCCATCCCCATCCCCATCCCATCCCACCCACCCAATCCCATCCCATCCCATCCCATACCCTCCCATCCCACCCCACCCCACCCCACCCCATCCCATCCCGTCCCGTCCCATCCCATCCCATCCCCATCCCCATCCCCATCCCCATCCCCATCCCCATCCCCATCCCCATCCCATCGCATCGCATCGCATCGCATCGCATCGCATCGCATCCCATCCCATCCCATCCATCCCTCCATCCATCCAGCCATCCACCATTGACTTTTCCTGGCAGCGCGAGGCCGCGCGGAGCGTGAGAATAACATGGATGTCAGCGATCCGGATGCACCAAAAACTGCCATGAGCGGACCCCATGGGAAAAACATATTGTAATCCCTTTTGGGGTTTGTCTAGCTACACACATCATTGACAGGCTCCTCAAAGCTCCAAACCAAAACCGCGGCTTCAGCCTTTCAGTTTCGGCCGGCAACCGCCTCACCACAACACATAGTTCTCCCTCATTGTGCAAGTCGAACTGAAAACAGTAAATGTGCAAGACATGTTCCCAGCTATGGTGAATGCTTGCAAAGAGTGGGTTCCCTGACTTATGCACGAGAGGATTCACGGTCTGCATCTTTGTTTCGCCGCCCAAACAAATTGACCTGGACAAGCCTGCTCAAGGAAAAGCCAGAAAACACGGTAGGTTTCTCGTATTATGCGAAAACCACGGCAAAACAAACCTACGAAATCCATTGTTGTTCACTTCAAATGTTCGCTTGAATCCGCCATCGCCATTTTACAATCTCCGTTTTTGTGTTTTGAGCCAGGGGAAAATGGGCGCAAGGGCATCGTTGTGGGTTCAGTTCCTATCTGAGTATGCATCTTGGGAAAATGCGAGGAGACCTGGAGAAAGCTGACACGTGTTCTGTTCAATGCGCTTCATGGATGACCCGCCCCCCCCCCCAAAAAAAAAAAAAAACACTAGCCGGGGCGTGTGGATCAACCACCAGCACCCCCCCCAACTTTTTTTCCCCGTGCCCAAAAACCCGTCGTCCAAGAAGCGGTTGGGAGTTGCTGGCAGGGCCTTTGGGATGAGCTTTGTTCTCAATGTGATTCTCAGAAGGAACCAATTTGTGTTGGTCGTGCGGAAGGAAACTAGCAGATACGGCCATGGGTCAAAACCCAAATCGTACCCCAGTGAACATCCAAATCCACACTAAAATAATGTTGACCTCATATTTAGAAACCCCCGCGTATTTGCACAATCCAAATCCCAGAACGTATTTAGAAACCCCCCTGTAATTGCACAATGCGGCTTGGCCCAGGAAATCCCAAAAAAAGGCTCAGCTCCTAGTGCGTGACTGAAAGCGAAACAGCCAGGTAAGGAATCTCCGGGATCCGCCGCAAGCTTCTAATTACAGGCCCCCCTCTGTACGACCTCAGGGGGGTGGGAGGGGGTTGGGCGTTTCCAAACATGAGGCGGACATTAGACCCAAAACGGGTGGTGAATTCACCTACCCCAAAAGGGAGAAAAGGGCACCATGGGTTTTGACCCACAGCCATATGCGGCCCAAAACCATCCCTAAGACACACCGGCCGCCGGCATTGGGTCGCAGGCGCTTGGACTCCTGCAGCAGCTGCTTCAGATCTGCCCATTCCGCCAGGCCCCGCAAGCCCTTCAGCATAGGCAGCGCCTGCGCATCGATCCCATGGATCCCATGTGGCCGTGTGAAGAGACTTCTGAAATCCAAGGGGAGAAGCGAAAACTTCCATACCTTGGAACCCAGCAAAAAAAAAAAGAGGCCACCTCCTGAAGGCAAGAAAGCTTCCATAGCTTGGAGCCTTGCAACCCAGCAACAAAAATCCCCCAGGCAACCTCCTGAAGGCAAAAAAAGGGCCTTCATCCTAAAGACCGCTCTCAGGCGCCAAAAAGCCCGGCAGGCTCGAGGAAAAGCCTCGCCTGGGAGGGCGGGGGTCGCACCACGAGATCCGGGCCGCGCATGCCGAAGGGCGCCAACGAGCGCACCGCCCAGGCCAAATCGTCGGCTTCTTCGACCACCATCTGAGCCAAGGCTGGAACCAGGTGGCCCTTTTGACTGCAATTCTCTGCTTCGTCCCCTTCAAGCAGCTCGCAATAGATCGGCTCCTCTTGGCTCTTGGCCCTTTGAAGGACATTTGAAACATGACAGGACCTCCTGTGAATGTCACCCAAAGCTTCAAGAGCCACAGGTAACCTTCCCAGCCGGGAAAATTCTCTCGGGGAGTAACTTTTAGGAGAGTCCTGCCATAGTAGCACACTTCCAGACGCAAGCTCTTGACCCTTCGCAGAAACATGCGCAGTGCGGCCTTGTAGTCATCGGCAAGGCCTTTCTTGCCGGCCACCATTTTTCGCTCCTGCGGGGAAGTGGTGCGTGACAATTCATCAAACAAACTAGGTTCTTATCTGGGTGCTCAGTTGATGAACCACTCAAATCATTCACCGTGCAGGAGAAAATCTCCAGAACTGAGTCAACATTGAAGCCCTCGACGTCGACAAACTTCTCTCACCCTCGATGCATCTCTACGCATCGCCTCACAACTCTTCGATCGTCCTTTGCTACGCTCATTCAAGATCAAGCATGCCAGTCTAAAAAAGCTGCGCAGGTTCTGCACGAACAAAGCTTGGATCAATGTGCCTAACGAGCCTGACGAGACTTCTTTCCATAGCGGGCAATTGTTACTGCGTTGCAACGAGGACTCGGACAATCAAGAAGTTTCCTTGGTGTCACATGGGCCCAATCCTCGGTGTCCCACACCTGCCCGCTAGCCCGATAGCCCCGCCTTCTGGCCCTCCAGGCTCTTGGAGCTCTTGCTCTTCCTTGGGTTTCCCCAGGTGAGCCATGGGAAACCTGATGAATTCAGGGTCCCTGCGTGGTTTGGAGGGGATTTGAACGGGTCCCGGGTTCTTGTGAAGGGAAAGTCGAGAGGTTTCCCAGCCGAACTCTTGCGAAAAGTTTCGAGGTGCTGGGCCTAAGTTCCCATGACAAAACGGACATGTTGCCAGCCGAATCCTGCTCCTTCCCATGAAGAAACAATGCAGTTGCTAGCTTCTTGAGAGAAACCTGCCAACAACAAAAAAAAGTGTCTCTTGATCAAAATTCCATACAAATACAAACGTTTGAACATGTCTTGGTGGGAACTGGGAAACAGAACGAAAGGGCGGGACACATTGACTGAGTCACCTTGTGAAACATCTGGACAAATCACGAGCATTCACCAAGCCAAAAGAAGCGGGAAAGTACCTCCCAATGCCTCCCATAAAGTCTTCAACGCCCCTTTGTGAGATCGCTGTGAAGTAATTTGCCCATCCAACTGGATAAAGTACCTGTTTTGTTTGTTTCTTGGATTTCAAATAAGATGTGAGATGTCTCAAGTAGTGGAAAACAAGCTGAAGTCCCAATGAACAAGGTCCCCAGACATGCTGATTCTGCTTTTCTGGGCCAGTTTGATGGGTCCCGACGACCCGTCGGAAAGAAAGGAATCATCAACAAGCTTCGGAAATGGGACCACTCAGAACAAGAAGCTTTAGGGAAGCTATTTGTTGGAACCCTGTTTCTATTCCCTGCGCTTCAAGGCAGGTTCCGCCACAAACGGAACAAAGCATAAAACAAATTACCGGCTGGCTCGAGTCCAGAAGCTCCACAAAACAAAAGAAACAACCACATAGTTGGGACAAAACAAAACAAATCAAAGCAACTTTCCAGTAGTGACAGGTTCCTTCTAAAACCAAATGGCAAAATAGTAGCAATAATGAACAGAAAACAAACATTTCAGCCACTGGAAGCTGGTCGCTTTTTTGAAGCTGGGCATCTTGTCCTCGTCTTGGCGTTTTTGCAGCACCTGGCGCAGCAAGCGCGTGGTGCGGATCTTGCGCTCCGGCAGCTGCTCCCCGAAGCGGTTCCTAGTGGCAGCGGCTCAAGCGCCGGACAAGCGGCTCTCAAGAGCGCCGAGTGGAAGCGCCGATGCCACTACAATAGGTGGGGGTTCCTTTGAGCGCCGAGTGGAAGCGCCCATACTGCAATAGGTGGGGCTTGCTGTTTTGGATGCCTTGTTCGTCCGTTTCAGACGGCTTCGTAGCTTGGGAGCTTGTGGGTCGGGAGCTTGTGGGCCTAGTTTGCAGGGATGTGGGGGCTAGGGAAACCACCAAAGGATGACTTTTACCGCGCAATTTGATAAGTTAACCATTGGGTCATTGTGGGGCTGCATGGAGTATTGATCAACTCCTACATGCAGATTCCAGGCATGACAAAAGAACAAGTTCACATCCCTGTGACACTGTGAGGCAATGCCTGCAGTTTGCGGCCAAAGTTGAGTCGAAAGATCTGGAAGGATCGAATTTTGGGATTTGATTCATCTCTCTTCTCCCATTTCACTATGTTCAAAGCCAGCACCGCGCCAACTTAAAGGAACAGGAACACAGTCTCGGACTGCAATCCCTGGTTCCAAATTATGGGCTCAACTGGTTTTTCAGAAAGTTATTGGACCAAACCCGTTGACGTTCGAAACTGTTCATCATGGGCTCCTTCAGAAACCAATGAAGTACTATTGCCTAACCTTGATGATGATCAACTTTTGCTCGGATGCTTTCAGCCCCTGGTTTTTGGCTTATTTCTCCTAACTCGGCAAGCGCAGGGGCCTTTCACTTGCCAGTGGCAACCCAAAGTACGACTCCAGATTCACAGCTGAATCACACAACTGCTGACTTGATTGGTCATCAACCATGTGAACTGGTTGGTCATTCACAAGCATGCCAAAGAAACCCGCAAACCAACAAACTCAATGCCAATTCATCAGGCTCAAAACGTCCATCTTGATATCCTCAACCCTCGCAAGGGGCATGTCAGTTCGGCTCACGTTGCCCAAGCTTCTGTACCGCCAGGAAGAAGTCGCTGATCTTCATCGCGTGCATATCTGCCTCACGCCCATCTACACCGAAGTGGGCTTCGGCCCACTAAACATGAGCAGAACCAAAAACCAGAAACCAAACAACTTGCCAAGAACAGCGAAGGTCCGGTAACCCGACTTTCCCACCATAGTCATATGCCTTGCCTTCAGCTCAAGTCCTCTATTGGGAGCACACATTTGTAAACTACCTTCATGCCCAGGACAGTCTTGCAACGCCGATACTTTCTGACATCTGGAGTGCAGCAAAAAACTCTGCATGCTGATCAATAGAAGCTGTTGGTCAACAATTGTGTCACCTTTTCTCACTTCCTGATGGGCCCAAACGGGCCCAAATAAGTTCGAACTTTCCGTGACGTGTTTCCGCATCTGCGCAAATGGTATGAAGTCCCGCTTGAAGACCGTGAAGAGTTTTTGCCAACTCAGGCTTTGAAACCAGAAAGCCACCTCTCCTGATTTGTTGCTGTGTTCTACGTATCACGCCCCTTGGATTCCCAGCCTCCAAATTGCTAGGGAGCAACGCCGGAAACACCGTATGGTATAGTCCAACTCTCTACCGTCTACTCCAATCCTCGCCCGGAAATCGAAGTCCAACATGCGAGATATCAAAGTGGGACTCCCATGACGACTTTGGCGCTTTAAAGGGAGGTCCCGCCCCTTGACGATGAATCGCATGTCCATCGTCAACACGTCCGCATGGCTTCGGGGTCTGACAGGCCCGAGGGCCCGAGGGCCCCGCCTTGGCGACGAAGGTCTCTGCGAACTTGATGAGCTTCACCTCGTCCACCCCCACCACCTGCGGGTGCTTCATGAGGAACATCTCCAAGGCCTTGCAAAAAAAATGCCAAATGCAACGGCGCAAGGGGGGAAACCATGATTCGGCCTCTGACACTCTTGAAAAACGGGCATTGGCTGAATTTTGCGGGCCCGCTGCTCGCTCACTGATCTTTGTGAGGCGTACCATTAGACCCTCGCAAAAAAAAAAGAACATTAACGGCAGATATCCTCTCTCCAATGAGACAGCTGGTGCTGCCAGCCCCTTCACATTGCCGATGGTATCTGCCAATCCTTGAATAGCAAGCGCTAGAAAACACGAACGGATACCGAAACCCCATGCTCAGCTATTTGGAAATCGTGTGGACGATATGTGGCAGCTGTTGATGAACAAGGGCGGGCCCAACAACTTCCTTTGCAGCCAAACATAGCCAAACATATTGGAGTTGAGTACTTTGCATCTATGCGAATCAAGCCTTATCCCGGAAGCCATTCTTACGGTTGCTTGACTTACCACAGTGTAACTAAAACATAACGTACTTCCTAGTTGTATCCGTTGTCCACAAAAAACAATGGCCATAGTCAATGGCAGCATTGCACTTTTCCCGCTACCAATCGTCCAGCACCCCTCATTTTCAATTCACAAGTCAATTACGTGGCACAGTCCACCCTCCTCGCCCTGGAATGTTGGGTAATGTAGTTAATCAGCCCTTTTAACTAGGGAGCTTCAGGACAAAACCTGAGAGGTGTTTGAACAAAAATACCTGTCCTGCAAGAAGCAAGACGTTGCATATCAGTGTGAAAAGCTATGCTGCATTCCCTTGAAGCACAACTCAAGAGTCCCACAAATGAGGTTGTGCCACTACCGCAAAACTGGACAACAGCATATACTGTTTGTGTTGAAGATCTCCACCCCCCAGGTGGCAGGAAACACCGAAATCAACCCAAGGAGAAACCAACCCTTTTTGCCCTAAACCGCAGCCACCAGGGAGAACTCCCATTTGCTTAAGCCTCCTGGAAAAAAAATATATATATATATATATATCGAGTAGCGATAGACCCCTTAAGACCAACAAGGGAAACATTCGCCTCAGCCCCAAAGCTGCCTCCAGTCCGTCTGAAGCAAGCCTGGAACCACCCAGGTCCACAAAAATCCAGTTCTCTGCAATCGCCCCGCCACAACTAGAGGAAGATTTGACCTTCTGGGGGGCAGCTCCAGATCTCCTAACGTCAAATTGATGGCTCAGCCTTCGGTTGGCCCCAGCCCAGCCCCAGCCCCAGCCCCAGCCCAGATTTCGGGCTTCTGTAACTCTCGGCGGCTCTCGTTGAAGCCCAGGCCATGTGGAAACGCGCGAACATGCACCCACCCTCTATCCTGCATGTCGGTGCCGACTCACTCACTCAAACACCACACCTCAAGGCAAACCAAAACACAGTACCTCAAAGCCAGACAAAGCCATACTGGCCGAGCCGGGCAACGCTAAGCGTGTACAAATAAAGACATATTCTCACAAGCAAATGGAAGAGAAGCAATAACCATTTGGGTCCTCGCATTTCAGTCCTCGAGATCGAAAAAGCCGGGCCTTGGGTTTGAACCGCACCAGCCACCTCTGCACAGGCCCGGCAAAAGGCTTCGCCACCGCCTTTGCATCTTGGACCATGGTGGCGAAGGCCTGGGCACGCGCGCAGCCTTTCGAACCATCCAGCGCCGGCTTCCCACTATCTTTGGGAGCGGGGTCCATTTACCTTGCCCGACTTCCTTGGGCAGCCATCGTTTCATCTTCACTCACTTGGGGAGCCAGCGCTTTCGTCGTTGAAACCATTGCTTTCTCAGTTGAAACCATCGTTTTCGTGGTTGAAGCCCTTGTTTTCTTAGCTGAAACCCTCGCTTTCTTGCTTGAAGCCATGGATTTCGTGGTTAAAACCAATCATTTTCTTGGTTGAAACCATGGCCTTTCACTCCACGCCCACCCCAAGGCTTCCACTGCCGCCCTCCCCTGTCGCCCTCCGGCCGAGGTCTCGGCCGGAGTGCCGGGCATGGGCGCGGGGGTGCCGGGCACGAAGGTCTTGTCCTCGATGATGGCGGCCAAGACTCGGCCCTTCTCCTTGGCCAAGCGGAGGGTCAAAGTGCCACCGATCCACTTCCCAACGCGAGCACTCCAACCAGCTTTTGGTGAGTCCTCATGTTTTACATCAGCTGTTGCCCCGAACGTGAGATCACTCTTATAGGATTATGGCATGTAACAGGGATCCTTACATTATACACCTTATAAATAAAAAGTTCCCTTTATGTTGGTGGAAAAAGCCATGTTGAAAATGGGTCAAATGGATCGTTTAAGTCCGCGTGTTTGGTGCTGGGGCGAAAACCAAGCGGAAAACCACACGGGTTCTGAATTGGTACTTTCTTTTCTTTGAAGGTAAGCGCTTTTTTGGTGCCAGGGGGTGGGGGGGGGACCCGGGTGCTGGCAGTGAAATTCGCCTTTCTCAGATGCCCAGTCGATTTCCAGGGGAAAAAAGATTCGGCATCCGATTTTGCTTGGTGGACTTTAAAGGGGAACCCCTCCCCAAAAGAAGGAAAAAGGGCACCACTGGGCAACTGGGTTTTTGTGGGGGGAGGGCCCGAAAACCAGGCGGACCCCCTTTGAAGGTGACTTCAATGGAAAGCCAAGAGTCTTGAAAGCCTTTTTTTTGGGGGGGAGGGCACCCTCAAACAAGACACAGCCATATCTCAAAATGGACCCGACCCTCGCTTAGCCCTGGGGATTAGAGGGGGGGGGGAAGCCCGGCCCTATCGACCTCTCTGGGGGGGGGGAGAATCCCCTTTCAAAGGTTGGCATCCTTTCGGTTCTGTTCAAACAAGAGGGATGGAAATCTCCTGGGGTCTGAGAACCCGAATCTCAGAAGGGTTCTGAAAGGAGCTGCTGGGCCTGGAAAGCGGAAAGCTGAGCATTCATTTGGTTCGAACAACCTTCCGGAACATTCAAAGTGACGTTTCTCCTTTCAGCCCCCAACTGAGGCCATACTTGCAAGTTTTCCAGTGACAGAGTTTCTGGCAGAGAGAAACATTTTGGGAATACCAGCCCTGCGGCCCTGCGGACCGCATACGGTTGGCGATGCATTGGCTTTGCAGTATCCGTCAACTGCGGGGGTGTTCAACTCTATCAATTCACCTCGCCCGCCGGCCCTTTGCTCCGGGAAAAAAGCCGAGGGAGACTTAGCAACAACTTGTCGGGTGGGTAGTTTAATCACTGGATTTCAGATCTCCGGGGAGTCGATGAGATTTAAACCCACAGGGTGAAATGAGCAGCTTAAGCAAAGCATCACGTCCGTTTGCCTACGTTTTCTGGAGAAGCAAAAAACAACAATAGTGATAGATTCCCTTTGAAACCAACAGGGGATAAAAACAAAAAAGAACAACAAAAAACTACTTAACCGAATGGACGTTTCTGATGTTTCTCTTCTTTGGCCTCTAGCGTCCCGCAGTAGACGCCATAGCGCCTTGCATCCAAGCCACCCGTGGCACATCGTTCGATCCTGAGAGATTGCATGAGGTTCCATGTGGCTATGTTTGTTTTCAAGCGGATTACACCCAGAAATCAACCGGGAACAGATTCCCTTGTTTCACCCCTGGTGCCGGATTATGTGTGTTTTCAAGCGGGAACATGAGAACTCAGAAATCAATGTCCAGTGTCTCAATGACAACGTTCCAAGCAAAAAGAAAGACTGTGGCTCGAAACTGCGCAGGTCAGAACCTGCGCAAATGGTGAGCCCACCTTGCTGTTTTCAGAAGCCTCCCAAGTTGAGCAACCGTCAATGTGTAGTGCAAGTACATACGTGCGTATGAAACGCTGCTTGATTGTGACTGTTTGTATAAGTACTATGGACTATACACACGCACATGTGTGTATGTGAGCACATCCTAAGACCTCAACTTGTGGCTGCTTTGTTTGTCATAGGGGGGGTTGTCCCATACTCTCTGGTATATGCTGCCCACCCCAGATGTCTCAAATGTCATCAGGTGTCCACCGCAAGTTTGGAGCTTCAGGTGGCTTGCATCAGGGACAACATTGCCAAGCGAAGCTCGTTGCGGTTCCTACTTGCCCTTGTTTGGATGGCCCCAAAAAGAGCTTATGCCTTTCAGATGACAAGCAAACTCTGTGGTGCTGCCTTGCATGTGCAAACGTCAGCAAGCGCAGCTTTTGCCACAGCCGAATTCAAGCAGAATGTGTTTCACGCAGCTAGCAAGCAGCCCTCGGACAGCAGCAGACAGAGTAAGAGAGAGAGAGAGAGAGAGTGCCCTTTACTGCAAGTCATGATGGGTTTTCATTGAGAGGCTCCATTCGCCTCAAAAAACAAACTCTGTCAGATTGACCAGGATTTCAAGATGAATCAACTGTAATATCGCCTCTTAAGAAAACAAAGGACCCCCTTTCGAGTCCCCCCTTTGCATCTGTTCAACCTGCTGTGGAAAGTGGCGAGCGTCAAATTCGCACCACCCCTGCCCACCAAGTTTTGGCTCAAGAACACTAAACAGGGCACGTGCCTTGCTCAAGCATTTGGAGTCCGCGATCTTTGATATGTTGACGTGAAGCCACGGGAGGGTAAAACAACAAGCCTGACCAATATCGGCGAGCCTTTGGTGAAACAGCAGCTAAGCTACCGACCTGAAAGGTTTTGCCATCTGCTACTGTCTGGCGCTTGTTGCATGTGAGATTGGTGCTGCCTTTGTTGCCTTTGTTTACCCAAATGAAGCATGCCACCACACAACCTGACTGCACGCACTGGTTGGAAATAATTGAAAACACGGGGTCTTGACTTAACTGCCAAAGCAACCTACCAACCAAATATGTGTATATATATAACTGCCAACCAAACAGGCAAGACACTGCTCAGTTGTCATTGAAAACTCTGAAAAAAAAAAAAAAACAAAAAAAAAAAACATATTTGTCACCGAGGTGCCTGCAGGCTTCGCTCCAGACTCCGGCGCCGCTTCAGCTTGCGCAGTGGCGCCGCTCTCTGGACCAGCTTCCGCCACCATTTGGTCAGCTGGCTCGACAGACTCCGCTGCATGTTCTGCCGGAGCAACCTCTGGAGCATTCTCGGCTGGAGCATTGTCTGAAGTAGCAGCACTCTCCGCTGCATCAGTCTGTGCAGGAGCAGCCTCTGAAGCAGTCTTCTCTGCAACCTCCTCTAGGGTTCCCCGCGATTCCCGCGATCCCCCTCCTTCCCCACCTAACGGGAACCGAGAGCAATCAAACAATGGTTGAATAATGGGGGCAACAACATTGTTGCGTGGATCCTTCACATAAGTTCGCTTTAGCTTGGCCCCCGTGATGTGTACTGTTTCACAGGGAGACCGTCCTGTGGAGCGCTCTCTGCAGCATCTGCCATTGGAGCAGGTTCTTGCGCCTCTGAAGCCTCCGCGTCAGCTCCAGCTTCTGCTGGTTGAGGAGCCTGGAATGATTTTGGGTTGAGGTTTGCTATATAAAACCCTTACCATGGACGACCATTTCCCAAGAAACTCAAGCCATGGTCATGAGGTTTGGGTTGGTACCAACGCCCGCAATAAACCTCAATAGCAATAAACTGCAACCAACCATCACTTTGGCTTCATTCAGTCATTCCCAGGTAGACTTATGTACCATCCAACAGGGAGTCCCGTCCTCCAGAGCAGTCTCTGCAGCATCTGCCACTGGAGCAGGTTCCTGCGCCTGTGAAGCCTCCGCGTCTGCAGCTCCAGGTTGTGCTGGTTGGGAAGCCTGGAATGATTGTCATTTGAGGTCTGCTGTATAAGCCCCCTACCATTGAAGACAATTGCCCAAGAAATCCGAACTATGATGAAGACTGGCAAACACATGAGGTTTGGGTTGGTACCAACGCCCGCAATAAACCTCAATAAACCTGTAGCCAACAAAGATAAGGCATTACAGTACTGCAACCAACCATCATTTCGGCTTCATTCAATCATTCCCAGGTAGACTTATGTGCCATCCAACAGGGAGTCCCGTCCTCCGGAGCGCTCTCTGCAGCATCTGCCATTGGAGCAGGTTCTTGCGCCTCTGAAGCTTCTGCAGCTCCAGCTTCTGCTGGTTGAGAAGCCTGGAATGATTGTCATTTGCGGTCTGTTATATAAGCCCCCTACCATTGAAGACAATTGCCCAAGAAATCCGAACTATGATGAAGACTGGCAAACACATGAGGTTTGGGTTGGTACCAACGCCCGCAATAAACCTCAATAAACCTGTAGCCAACAAAGATAAGGCATTCCAGTACTGCAACCAACCGTCACTTCGGGTTCATTCAGTCTTTCCCAGGTAGACTTATGTGCCATCCAACAGGGAGTCCCGTCCTCCGGAGCGCTCTCTGCAGCATCTGCCACTGGAGCAGGTTCCTGCGCCTGTGAAGCCTCAGCGTCTGCAGCTCCAGGTTGTGCTGGTTGAGAAGCCTGGAATGATTGTCATTTGAGGTCTGTTATATAAGCCCCCTACCATTGAAGACAACTGCCCAAGAAATCCGAACTATGATGAAGACTGGTACCAACGCCCGCAATAAACCTCAATAAACCTGTAGCCAACAAAGATAAGGCATTACAGTACTGCAACCAACCATCATTTCGGCTTCATTCAATCATTCCCAGGTAGACTTATGTGCCATCCAACAAGGAGTCCCGTCCTCCGGAGCGCTCTCTGCAGCAGCATCTGCCATTGGAGCAGGTTCTTGCGCCTCTGAAGCTTCGGCAGCTCCAGCTTCTGCTGGTTGAGAAGCCTGGATTGATTGTCGGATGAGGTTTGTCATATACAGCCCCCTATTATGGAAGACCATTGCACAAGAAACCCAAGCCATGGTGAAGACTGGCAAACACATGAGGTTAGGGTACCAGTCCCCGCAATAAACCCCAAGAAACCTGTAGCGCGGCTTTATCCGGAGCCAACAAAGATACGGCACTACTGCAACCAACAATCACTTAGGGTTCATTCCCAGGTAGGCTTACGTAAACTCAGGGCTGGTTGATTTCCCCAAGGTTCCCCACGGTTCGCTATATCTCCAACTTTTATCATCACACCCTGCCAAAAGGACATTCACTTCAAATTGGCCCTTCCAGCAGGCAATGTTGAAAACCTATCCGAGCCATCCCACCAGCCTCTTGAGACGCGGGTTTCTTCCAAAGCGAAGCCCGAAGAACACCAACCAGCTGGAGGAACTGGTCCATTACTTCTAGGGGTTGATTCCTTGCCCATTCTTTTCAACCATCCTTCTTTTCAAGAACCGGATCCGTTTTCCTGGCGGAAACCGGAGGTTTTCTTCTGGAAAGAATGGAAATGGCAGGATGGCCCGAGATTCCTGGCCGCTTTTTGTCTCAAGTCTACTGGCCTTCACGTCGGCTTCCTTTCCAGACTCCGCCGAGTCGGGACCCGCGGCTCCGCCGGCTCCGGGCTCAGCCGGCGCTGCCCTGAAACATGGACACCCATGGGCTGTCCTCAGATCCCCTAAATGGAAACTACCACTAAACCTTAAAAACAAAAACAACATATATAATTATATATACATATATATTATCTAAACCCGAAAGTCATGCTATGACAGGGCTTAAAAAACTGTAGCGGCAAGGGCGCGCGGCCACGCGCGTACGGTATGCGCAATGTACGCGCGGCGCGCGCGCGGCGTGCGAGCGATGTGCGAGCGGTGAGCGGCAGCGCGTGCAGAGCGCGCACGATGAGCGAGCGGCGCACGAGCGATGAGCGAGCGACGCGCGAGCGGTGAGCGGCGTCGCGCGCACAGCGCGCGCGCGGCGAGAAAGCGGCGCGCGAGCAATGAGCGAGCGACGAGCGCGCGCTGTGAGCGGCAGCGCGCGCGGCGTGGGCGCGGTGAGCGCGCAATGAACGAGTGACGCACGAGCGGCGCATGGGCGGTTGGCGAGCTGGTTCCAAAGATTCAAAAGCATTAAGATTTAAGACGAATGCTTGGAGTTATTTCAGGCGCGTGCTTGACTTTGAAGCTTGAAGTTTGAAGAGTTGCTCGGAGCTACGCCAACAGCGACGACAACAGGCGACGGCGCCGTTCAAAGTCAAGGGCAGGGCCAGTCGACCAGTGGTGCTCAAAGTTGAAGCATTGAAGAACTATATCTACATATATTTGGTTTACAATATGTTTACAATTGCAATATTCAGTATGCAATGATCCAATAATAGTTCAACATATCGTAGTTTCATAACTCAATACGACTCAATACTAAATACCAAAACAATTTGGTTGAAAATGAAATTGAAATGCGCACTTCATAGACTTCATTAGTGTGTTCTTTCTGCTCGCGTGCTGGTCGGCCAGCAAAAAAAGCCCGAGCACACATCATCTCTTATTCAGCCCGACTCAAGAAAGGGCCAAGCATGCAAGGTAGATCATCTTGAAGTTCCAGCGGCTCAGCCACGATGCTTCTGCAGCCTTGGATAGCATGGAAAACATCATCGATGGACAGTAATATGAAAAACAGAAAAAGTTAAAGCACCGTGAATATGCAACATGATTTTTGGGGCCAAGTGCCAAGCGGTAAATGATGAAACTGCCGAGTCAAAAGTCAAGAAGTGGAAACTTAAGTCGACAAGTCGACAAGCGACGCTTTCACCAGTAAGTTCACGTCGTCTTCCTCTTCTTCCTCCGACTCCGTCGCATAGCAAAGCTCCAGCATGCCGGCGACGAATATGCTCAGGCACACACTTGTTGCAAACCTGGCAGGGGGTGGGGCAGGCTGGGGGGCAGTTGACGCAGGTGGGGGGATCCCGCAATCAATGAAATGAGATGAGTCTGAGACTGACTTGGCCACTGTGCCTGAATGTCACAGGAAATATGGCTCAAGCAACATCACCGTCAAAAGCACCACGATAACTTGATGCCCAGGCACGAGTTGCCGGCCAGGTCTGTCATCTGGTTTTCCGAGAAGCTGTCCAGAAGGCTCTTGGGGAATTGCAACCCCTGCAAGTGGAGAAGTTCGCGGCCTTAGAGCAACACCCTCCCCCCCTCCCCCATATTCGAATGTTGTCCTACGTTGCGTCAATGCGAAAAAATACAAACTCAACGACCTGCGAAACTGAAACCAAAGTAGAAAAGCTGGACAATCACCTGAGTCTGAATCGCACTGGCCAAGTAGCCCAAGAACAGGCGAGTGCACTGCATGTCCATCATTTTAGATGACGGCAATACAGTAGGTGTCACCTCATTTGTCTGAGAACAACATTTGAGCCAAAAAGCGCACCAAATGAACCTAATACTACAACAGCAACACGTGAATCTATGACTGTCTATGACTCAATGACTCCTAACATGGCTGCGAGCGGAAAGCCATAGCTATGCCCCGAGACAAGGCACCTCCGATGTTGACGATGGTGTGCGGTACGCGCTGTGGTACAGGTCCGCGTATCGCAGCGCTGGCCGATTCGTCTGCTTCAGGGTGTTCGAGGCATCCAGGACAAACAAGTGGTTCTTGGACGCATGGTTCAGACAGGCCAAAGAAGCAACAGCCGCATTGCATTACAAAGAGATCAACGCAATTCATTCTGCATACGTACGTTGTGAAATTGCAAGTAAGTTGTAGGGCAAAAAAACGAGGCCGCCCCCAAAAGATCAAGCTGGAGTGTCTTCCTGCTCGCGTTCGCTCAATGAGCAGAACCAGTCCGAAGCCTGCAAGCTCTGCGGCGGCTGCAAAGGCCATTGAATCCCGCCTTACTGTAACTAAACGACACCGCAACCACAAGGGTGAGAATCGCACACCCACATGGGTCCCCCCTTGTGAAAACAGACGAAGACCCAATCATTGTAGACTGCAAACTACGAAAGAACCACAACTTACGACTACAATTGCAAACTGTACACTACTGCACACTGTAACACGGTAACTGTAAAGTACAGTAAAGTAATTAAGTAAAGTGTATTCTTAACTAGTAGTAAAGTAAAGTAAAACCCGCTGGCCGACCCCCAGCAAGCAACCAGCCAGCCAGCCAGCCAGCCAGCCAACCCAACCAACCACCGGTCAGTGATTCGGTTAAGCCGCTAAGCCGCTAACCAGTCAGGCAACCATGAACCGATCACCAACCCTCCTCCAAGCAAACGACCGATCACCTGACCATTCATTCATTCATTCATTCATTCATTCATTCATTCATTCACTCACTCATTCATTCAGGAATCAATTCAGTGTCTCAGCAATCAATCAAACGTTATTCAGATTAATCAATCTTCAACCAGCCACGTCATTCCACTGCCACCCAGCCGATCGATCAGCCATCAACGCAACTTAAACAACCAGTATTCAACCAACCCGCCAACCAAACTTAATCTTGAATCTTAACTTGACTTGACTTGAGCTTAGCTTAGCCGAAACTGTTCCATTAAATTAGGCAGCCAGCCAACAGGCCCAACCTTGAACCATCAACCGAGCAAAGCAGCAGCAACAAACAACCGTGAATCGCTATGAGACTATGAGCTCTGTCCTTTGGATTCAGTTTAGCTTATATAAAGTAAAGGTTATAAAAGTGTGTAAACTCACTGGTCACAGTTAACCTGTTTTACGAGTTGCCATCATGATTAGTTAGTTTGAATTAGATTGAATTGCCAGTAATAAGTTAGTATATTTTGTGATTCTAAATTCTGGAGTTCTAGGTTCCAAATCCCACTCAGCGACTCCAAAAACCACGCAAACATCAAGCTGAGTATCGTTTTTCGGCTAGTTCCATGTGAGCCTGTTTCCACTTGCCAGCAGCGTCCTTCTCCTTCTCCTTATCCTTCTCCGCTTTCTCCGTCTTATCTGCCTTCTCCGCCAAAGTGTCCTTAGACGCCTTATCATCTGCCCGCGCACGAGCCTGCATGCGGCGTGTCAACTCGTTGGTTACCGGCTCGGCGTCAGCAGGCAACATGTAATCATCCTGGGCAACTGTGCTTAAATGGAGCGTACGAACCGGAGCAGCCAACACCAAAAAGTCAAACAATGTAATGTTTGTTTAGGACCAAGCGGGTTGTGAAACAATTCGAAAGCAAATGTAAATCGCAATGAATTGTACGAGCGTCAGGCGGCTGTGACTTCAGCTTGAAGAGGGAGAGCAGGCGGTCCACCCGTGCAAAGTTAGCCTGGGGCTGTGTCTGCAGGTTGAAGCCGATGAAGTACAACCTTGTTCTGCGGGTCGGCAGGCCGTACTCGTTCGCTGACAGCTTGTAGATCTTGACATTGAACCCAGGGCCACACTCTTGCAAGGCACCGTTTATCAATGACAAGTTACTGTCTGCTGCGGCGGGGTCGTCGTCCATGTCGACATTCTCCAGCAGAAACCAGTCCGGCGAAAGGGTCGACAACGCCGTGATGCATGCTTTAAACGTCAGTACGCTACTAGCGCCCTCACAGGGCCCGTTGGAGAGGGTGTGGAACGCAAGAAAAATGTCAATCAGAATCAGAATGATAATCAATCCAAAATTAACTAAAGGCCAAAAAGGTGTATCTCGAATCTAGAATCGATAAATGTTTCACATCGTGTGCACCGGCCTCGTTTCCTTCGGCCATGGCGTGCTTGAGCGCCTTGTTGTCTGTGTTCAAGCGGCTGAAGCTCTTGCAACTGAATCCGCCATTGAACAGCCACAGACGGTGTGGCAAATCCTGAGTTTCAGCACAACCCACCAGCTCCAGCCCACAAACAATGACATACTTCGCCAATTTACAGAACCAGTTAAACGAACCAGCCAAGGCACACATTTGGCCTCATGGCGCACGCACCACCTCTCGGAGGTGAAGACAGTGGTAGCATCATTGAACAAACAGCATCCTTTGTCGTCGTAGGCAGACAAGAGAAACCTCTGCTTCATTGCGATCCATTCCGCCATGAAAGCATGTGACACCTTGGCGGAGAAAGCTTTATATATTGGTTGTCAACAATTATACATCACACACATAATTTGTGTATTGCATGTTGCGTAGTACGTTGTGCACTCGGTATGTCCGCACGACCGCTAGGGTAACAAACAAGTAACGAGTGCTAATTTCAAGCTGTCTCATTCTAACACAACTTCAACTATCCGTTTCAAAAAAAACATTGAGTCAACTGTCGGTTGGATCCCGGACATCTGCAATTTGAGATGGGAATATTTGACCTTGTCAGATCAGTCATGCGACTTTGATGTGAGCTGTTTCGTCTGGGCATTCCTTGCGAAATGCGCGCATGGCCGCCGATACCACCTGGTGCATAGACCCCGAGCCCGAAAAGAAATCGCCCACCACGAGCTCGGATGGCAACGCGCGTAGCTTGTCAGCCAAAGATACGCCGGGCATGACCTTCTTGATGTTAGAGCACGCTCGGGACACCATTACCTGGCAGGAGTGTGCAACATTGCGACACCAATCCGTGTGTAGATTATTCAGTTCAAGCTTTGATTCTCGATTGATTTCCTGTTAAGGTATAATGAACCAGTGAGTGAACTTTGAAAGAACATCAAACTCCCCAGTCGGCTAGTGTAGTTTCTATTATAGTTGAGTCTAGAGTCTAGAGTCTAGTGTTGTAGAGTCTAGAGTCTAGAGTCAGTCTAGAGTCTAGAGTCTAGGAGTATAGTCTAGAGTCTAGAGTCTAGAGTCTAGAGTGTCTAGAGTCTGGGTCTAGAGTCTAGAGTCAGTCTAGGCAGTCTAGATAGAGTCTAGAGTCTAGAGTCTAGAGTCCAGAGTCTAGAAACAATTATCAAATGAAAAACGATTGTCAAGTAACTGTAACTAGTTTCTTCCAATTTCTAAATTCCAGATTTGATTGCGGGAAAAACTTGGCGACTCTTGCTACTCTTGATTTCTTTGATCAAACCGGCCTCAGCTGCGCTCGGCAAGAAGTCGTTGATGTCAGGGTACTCAGACCGATCTGGCGGCAACGGGTAGCCTTGATCGGGCACGTGCACACGGCTGCCTGAGTCTCTCGGTTGATCTAAGGCGGTTTTGCTAAGCCACGTAGTCCACAAATGCAGGTCTGCCTTGGGAAAGCCAGCGCCGAACTGGTGAACTGCCCATTTGGGGTGGCTTGACTTCATGTGCTCGGCATACATTGGGAACATGGGATGCGACTTAGCCTCCTCGATCTCCTGCTCCAATCGTGGTTGCGGGGGTGGCCGCGCAACGCCCGGCTCAGGTGCAGCCATGCGGGTAGTAGGTGATGACGCAAACATTGGGATGTCTGGTTTGTTGACGGAGGTGTACGTCGCAGACGCTGTAGGTGCGCTCGGAGAGGAGGGAGCGGCGGCCACAGCAACAATTGCGCATTCTGAGCCACTGGAAGTGCCTTGCGCAGCAGCACCCGTGTCAGGTTGAGGTGCGAATAGCAAGCATTGGTCAGCTGAGTGAGCTGGAACCGTGTCTGGCAGCTCGTCTGGGGCCGTGTCCCCTTCGTTTGGCACGCCGGCCTGCCAGGAGTGTAGATTCTTCAGCCCCGAAAACGAGCGCAACAACAACGTAGACTTAGTCTGACCGTTCATGTGTAAAGTTGCTGAAAGTCTCGCTCAAACTGAAACTCAAGTCAAGAGTCAAGAGTCAAAAGTTAGAAGATACGCGGCCAGTTGCCAAGCAAGTGCGAAGAGTTTGAGGCAAGAGCCAAGTCAAAAGTTCAAAAGCCAAGAGCCAAGAGTCGAGATACAAGATTCTATTCATCCTTGGAATCCTTGGGCTTGATTTGACTGATTTGGCTGGCCGCATTGCCTCCTGGATTCCAGCTGCATCAGCTGATCGCTTGCGAGACTCGCTGGGCTCCGCCGTAGTCTCCTCAACTTTGGGTTGGACACCATCGTGTGCGTCCATCATTTCACTAAGGGCAGTCTCCAGGTCCTCATCACCGGAGACACCCGATGATGCAGCGGCCTGCCGGACTTGAGTTAAGAAATCAGTACTCCGACCTCTACAGAAGCGAGCAGTGGAAAAGCAAATGCCCAAGACTCAAGACGCAAGATTGCATTGATTGGACTGAAAAGATTTGTCGGACCGTTTTCTAAGCTAAGTTTCAAGTTTCAAGTTAGATTCATTCAAGTTTTAAGTTTGCTTCTTCATCACAAACACGCGAACTCAAGCTCAAAGATTCAGAAATTCAGAGCCAGCCTCCACCAATGCCTCTGGCTGGGACGACGGGGCTGAGGTCCAGGATTTCCATTGGTTCTTGTACTTGGCCACCGTGTCTGGGGAAAGAGGGGTCAGCGACGCGTCCGCCTTGGCTTTAGGCGCCTTCTTCGCTGATGGCGCCTTGGGTGTTGGTTTCGCAGTGGCCGGCTTAGCTTTTGCCTTGCCAGCTTTGGGCGCCATTGCCCGCACGGCAAGAAAACTCCTAGGCAAGAATCTCGGAAGGGGCACATGCAACGCATCTCACAAAACAGATGAGAAATCACATGAATCACATGAAATAGCTACAACTACAAACATAGCGCCCGATTGAGCCTGAGCTACACACAGTCAAGGGAACCGAGTTGGATGAATCAAAGAGGTCTCGCATCAATGCCTCAAGACTCAAGACGTCAAGCGCAACACCACGCAAGGCGAGTTCAAGATTCAAGACTACGGGTTGACAGATAGGAAGCAAGACATTGAACTACGAAAATTGGATGTGCGTCGTCAAACAAGAATTTGGTACGAGTGAGTGACGTGTGTGGCAACAGCAATCAACTACGCCGTAACTACGCCCTCAATTTCTTAATTCTCAACTCAACTCAACTCAATTCTCCAGGAAATACGATTTCCACTGGCTGCGGTGAGTCGGCGAGTAAATCACATCTCGAGACTCTGCGCCTAAGCAAAGGCTCAGCGGCTCGTAAATGCACACGTGTGGGAGCGTTGTTCCACCCACACGCTTGTCAAAGGGCGCACCTCGGCCACCTTAACCCGCATGGTGGACCAGAGATTCTGTCGCGCAGAGCTGATCATGTCTTGAGTCTGAATCAACTAAACTAAACCTTGATGCTGGCTCCTTGCTGAACCAAAACACAACCCAGTTCGGATTTAATTCAAGTAACAGGTTGCTTGGTTGAACTTGCTGAACACATATTCACAATACGCTACAAGTTGCAAAAACAAGCCAGAAAGATTTCCAGCCATTGCAAGCCCTTGAGGCCCATACAATGGCTCATTCGCCCTTTGCGCACTCACGGAGCACATCCAAGCCTAAGCCATAACGAATTATTGAGCTGATCAGAAAGCAAACTACTGGTGGCACGCAATTTGTCGGACCACCGCATCACTATGGCTACTATTGACCCGAAAATCCAAATGTCAATGAGTCAACGAGCCTTGTTGTGACAAAATTTCAACGCCCTGGCTTGCAAGTCTCCCGGCACAGACAGAGACATGTCCCTGCAAGTCTGCATGGCTTCGGCGAGGTTGGTGACGAGGTTGGCAGGCGGAGGCTGGCCTGCTGCGACTGCCTTGACGAACCTCTTTGAAGAGAGCACCTTCATCAGTGTGTAGCTTGCCAACACAGAAAGGATGTTGGAGTGGCAACCTTTCGCCGGCCCGTACTCATCTATCATAGCATCAGGCGGCTGCCCAGCAGATTTCCCCAGCTCCTTCAAGGAAACCCGTCTGCTTCATCGTATCACCAGAACAGTTGGTGGGGGCTGACGTTCAGTTACTGGGGATCAACAAAGGCAAGATACTGGCCAAATCGCGCAAGACGCTCCTCAAGGCTGGTGAGTTCCGTGTGAAGCTTGACCGCCAGATCGGCCACGGCTGCATCATCCAGCTGGGCAAAATCCGGGAAATCAGACAGCTGAGTTGCAGCACCTGCGTCGGTGGAGTCCCTGTACTGCCAAGAGGAAATCTCCGGGATCTTTGTCAGGCTAGCAGATTTCAAGAGGCAGCTCAATGATGCCGCCTCAGGGTGGACACAGCAGGAAACCAAGAATTATTCATCTAGTGTCTAGTACTAGTGCTTGAAATCGCACAGCTGCATTGGCATAGCCAACGCGAATTGCTAGATGCATCTGGAGATGTGGATCAAACGTCAAGGAGTCAAATGTCAATTGCCACGTTTCCATTGAGAGTCTGAAGTAACTAAACTAAACTAAACCCAGAGAAAAAAAGCGACTCCGTCCTTGGCGGAAAGCCATGACACGAGCATCTCCGACCCTGCCCGCGCCACAGATTGCACCCGAGAGTGGACTTCGGACTGATCAAGCAGGCTCTTCTCAGCTGGCCGGTTCCCTACAAGGATCGCCAACACTGCACTCACCTTGTCCAAGTTGATGGTCTCGAGATAAGCTGCGGCCTTGACAAGCAAGCAAAGCTGACCAGTGGTGATTGCATTGTTAGGCGCCGTGTCACTCTTCGTGACGACATGGCCTGGAGGGCAAGCTCAGAGAAACTACTTGTTGCAACTCGAGCATGTTTTCAACTGACTTAAACAATTTGGTTGACGGCGAGAGTCCGAAATAGAAACTTGGGCTTCAGTGCCCAGCCTGCGTCCATCAGTGCGCTCGCAAACTCTGCAGCATGCGTGACAGCATCACGTTTTGGATCACCGAGGTCGAGTGTGGCACCCCAAAGCCGAAGCTGTTCGACGTGTGTACTGATGTTGTCGATCGGGTTCCCTGCCATGAAGGATTCGAGGCTGGTGTAAATTGCCAATTTGGCCGTGTTTATGTGGGACTCTGACAGGTCATCTCTGATGCATTTCACCTTGTCACTCAGGGCGCGCATGCCATCGAAGAAGCGACGTAGCTCGTCCACAATGTGGCTCGATACCTCCTCCGGCCAGTGGTTCATGTACCCGTCCTGCGAGAAAACTTTGAAACTCGAGACTCAAAATCCTGAATGGCAAGCCCATGACTCATTACCCTGGAACGATTCTTTGTGGCTAGTGACTAGTGTACATACAGTGTACATGCAACCTACCAACCTACACAACTTCACTTCACAACTTCACACAATCTCTGTTGTCTCAAAGGTCTGTCCTCCACTTTCGCAATGCATTCATTGAGCTCTGTCAGAGCCTTGTCAATGAGTTGGAGGTCCTTCTGGCCTGGCTGGGACTGGGGTAGTCCTTTCGAGACCTGCACCAGAGCAGCAAACAGCTGCTTGAAAGGTTTGTACACTTCAAGACCTGACAGGTTGATGGATCCATGCCATTGCTCGACTGGTGGAGAAGGGACGCTGCGAGATACGTCGATCCCTTTCATGACGGTATCCAGCCAAGGCAGTGCCTGTCAAACGGCCACAATGATGGCAGTTGAACGAAAAGAAGAACCAAACGAAGCAACAACGCTTTGAGTCTTTTAGTTGAACATCTTAAACTTAAACTGTACAACTTTACATGAAATTAGCAAGACAGTCAAGAAAGTGGAATACATTGAGGAAACCAAACCTGACATGCGGCAGGTTTTTGCCGGCCTCAAGCGTCAGGCAATAGAGCGATGTACCCAGCACAAGGTGTTTGACACACACGCACTTGCTGTCGACGAACGCCCTACCCAACACCTTGCAGGCAGGCTTGTTGCCGAGCAGCGCGTGTAGCTTGTCACCGGCCGCCTTCACCAGCGGACACCTGCGGCCAGCTGAGAATTCCAAAGGCACTATCCACTCAGAGCTTTTAGAGGTGAATTATGAAATGCCGAAATCTCTCAGTTTCTGAATGTCTGAATTGAATTCTGAGTGTGTCTCTCAATCAGCTACGCTACACTTGGGAAGGTTTCAAAATGTTTCGGCTTGACTCATGATTCATGACTCGAGACTCAAGACTCGAGACTCAACCCTATACTACTGACGACTAACTACTTA
>CAUJNA010001125.1:324977-327477 GCA_963377175.1 Effrenium voratum
GCTTCAGACTCTCGGTTCAAGTATCTCAATCAACTCAGTTCAGTCTCAACTGGGCCAAGGACCTACAAAAAAAGAAGTGGACACATGTCCCCCTCCCCACTTGCGCCCAAGCTTCAAACGACGCGTGCTGGTGTGCGTCTGTGTGTCCTTTGCTTGCAGCGTTTGCGCGACCCGTACACACCCGTGCCGCACGCGCGCGCCGTACGCGCGCACCGTACGCGCGCACCGTACGCGCGCACTGTACGCGCGCACCGTACGCACGCACCGTACGTACGCACCGTACGCGCGGACTGTGCGCAAAAACTGTGCGCCAAAATCTGCTGTGTTTTTTTCAAAATCTGCTGTGTTTTTTTGCAAAATCTGCTGTGTTTTTTCAAAATCTGCTGTGTTTTTTTGTACGTACGGTGCGCGCGCACGGTGGCCGTACGGCACGGAGCGCGCGTACGGTGTGTACGCACGGTGCGTGCGTACAGTGCGCGCGTACGGTGCGCGCGTACGGTGCGCGCGTACGGTGCGCGCGTACGGTGCGCGTGCAGCGTGCGTGGCGTACGTGCGCGGCACGGGGCAGTGTGAAGCTTATGTCACTGCGCGGCACACATGTGAGTCGCGCGCCCAATCCTGTTTTTATTCAGTCTGGCAACGCTGACCGTCGTGGTGAATCCCTACTTGAGCTCAGAAAGATCTAAGACCATGGAGCCCAAAAAACACCAGGAGCATGGTGCAAGCAGCACAGTGTACATCGCACAGTGTGCAGCGCACAGTATGAAATGGTTTCACCAGATTCACCCCGGCGAATCTACAACACCAGTTGGTGGTGCCACTGAGAAAACACATAAGTCACATACGGCTCGTTCGAGCTCAAACATCGTCACGGAGAACCAGTCCATCAAACCTGGCTGACAAATCGCCGCACGGTTCACTAAACAGGGGCAACAAATAACAAACAGCCACAAAAGGAGTTGGCGAAACAACCGCAAGATGTGGGGGCTGGATGCTCCGAACTGTGGAACATGGGAATGCAATGGGTTGAAAATAGTCGAAGATTGAAATTAAAAACAAACATTCAAACAACATTGTCTCCCGTCCCTTTGCGCTCTTTGGTGGAGTGGACGATCAAACAAAAAACAAAAACGGGTCCGCCGTAGGATGACCATCCCTGAGTTTGCAACGCAACAATAAACAGGTCTCTGACTAAAGAGGGTCAACTGAATCCGCTCAGTGATTGGTCGATGGCACACATGTCGCAAAAGCCAAACTTGAGTCAAAGTCAAGGGGCATTTCCAGGTGGGCTGCTCCCTCATCTCGTGAAGTCAGTTCCAGGCCGGCGCATAACCATCGCATATACGCAGCCTGTCAAATGGGGTATGTCTGGATGAGAGAAAGCACTGAAACCTGATGGTCGACCCAGCCAGGGCGCCTGGAACCCGCTCGGCAGAGATTTCAATGTTTTCACACGTCGACATTTTTTGTGCAGGGAGCAGCTGAAGCTGATTGAGTGGCCAGGCTGAAACTCCTTGAACTGCGTGAGGCGTCCTGGGACCGCAAAAGACAGTGGCAAGGGGTTTGGAATGAACCTACTCAGAACGAGGCAAGAGGACACATTGGAACTTTGAAACTTTAATCATCAAGCGATTGAATAGTCTGGCTGAAGTCTGGAGGGAACTGTAGCAAATACTGGCAATCAATGTGAACGGTAAACCATCTTATCTTATCATATCTGTTGACAGCGACAGCTTCAGAATTGCAGGCTGTTCATCGATAGGATTGTACCCAGACAAAAACTACGCTACACCGACGTACAATTGCGATGGCAAAGTGCACAACTGCGCAAGCCCGCCTAGCGGCGCATGCCGACCTTCCACCGTGACGTAGCCCTTGGCATCGCACATCAGCTTCTTGAGTGTTTTCAGATCTTGGACAGCAAAGGCGGCATGTTCGGCTGACGGTGCCGCAGAGGATGAAGACGATGGTGTCTTGCCAAGGGTTGGCTCTGATGACGCCGCACATCCATGGTCCTTAGTCGTCAAAACGTGACCAATCCAAAGCCAAAGTGTTCCGAGTCAAGGTGGGAATGTTGTGCGCCGAATGGGTCCCGATTTGGTGACGATTCAGCGCCTGCTTGTTGTCCATCGGTGAACATTCCGGGAGGGTCCAACATGCCAAGTCCCAAATATACATATGGCAGCTCACACAATGGGCAAGGAAAGGAATTAAAATGATAAATGAACTAAATGAACCTTAGATTGGAACCGCTGCGGGGCTATAAATTTAGTCACTGAATATGACAAGTCAGGAGTCAAGAGTCAACATGTCAAGAATCAAAAAGACAAAACCTAATGACTCATGGCTTGCACGGGAGTCTATATCGTGCGCGTTGGCCCATGACTCCTCAAGCTCAGGATCTTCTATGATGTCACCAAGCTGAGGCGGGACGTCAAGGGCGTCAGAGCTGGCTTCCCGAAGAACTGCCTTTGCCACAGCAGTCTGTCCTACACCGTTG
>CAUJNA010001125.1:329977-337477 GCA_963377175.1 Effrenium voratum
GCGTCGTCCTCGCCAGAGATCGCTGCGAGCTACAACACAGGACTGGGCTGGACCAAACAAATTCCCTATTCCGAACAAGCTGGATGGTAAGCGGCGTGCGCCTCACAAGGCGCTTGTTTCCCGGTCAGGGCCACAAACAAGACATGACTGCTGACTGACTAACACCAGCCGTGAACACATGTAAAGCAACACCATGGGTTCTGATTGATGAGTCAATGATCAGCGAATTGAAAATTAAACTGGAGTTGCCAAGTAGCGCTTCTCTGGTGGCTGAGCACAGGCCACATCTGGCTGGCAACCATCCTGAAGGGCGCCCTGCGGCTGGGTGTGATAGGAGGCCTTCCTGAGTTGGTCTTTCAAGTGATGAAGTTTGCATTCGGCCAACATGTGCTTTGCGATCATGTTGGCCGCCTGGTCACATCGCCCGCGCGTTGCTGCTTGTTGGGAGCCGAGCCGAGCAAAATTCGTCTCACATTCGAAATTCACGGTCTTCAACTGAAACGCCAGTACCAGGACAGCGTGAAGCTTACCCTCTGGGCAGATGTCCTGCCACGAAGTCATGTTGGCGCGGATGCCTCTGCTAAAGGCGGGGTCAAGACAGCAAGAGTCCAGTTCCCAGAACCACCTTGCGATTGATTGCTTCCCTTCCAGCGGCACATTGTCATTTGTCAACACTGACAATATAAACGGGAGCAACTTGTACGGCTGCAACAGCCGGCGATGTAACTGGCCGACCGATGTCACGCACGCCCAAAACGTAGACTCGAGGAAGCGTTGCGGCACCTCCCCGGGCAAGCCTCAATCGGGCTTGCTGACCTGAGAGTCGTCGAGCGTCAAGAGCCCTTGCACACGACTCCACATGAATCTGACTCTGACAGTTCGTGGAACAACAGCGTGGCGTACAGTACGTATGCGCAACATACGCAATATAAATATCAATTCAACAACAATTCAGGACTTTCTATGATTTTTTTGGATGCGCTCTGTGAGCAGTTGTCAAGTTCCAACGTTGCGCCAAGCACAGTTTGATTACCTCCTGAACTCGCATTTATTCAGGCTGGAAGCGCAGACAGACAGAACAGACAGACAGACAGACAGACAGACAGACAGACAGACAGACAGACAGACAGACAGACAGACAGACAGACAGACAGACAGACAGACAGAGGCAGACGGGACAGGACGGTGGCGGGACAGGATGACTGAAAAACAGCAGACAAACAAAGAGCAGGCAGCCAAAACAAGCATACCGAACGAGACATGCAGACTGAGACAAGCAGCCTGACGGATGGACTGACAAACAGACAAGCAAAAGCCAGGCGATTGGTAGTTGTTTGTGTGGAAACCAAAATCCAGAACCCGCATGGGTGTGCGCCCTAGGTCATAAATCAAATCTAATCTCATCTCATCTAAACTTTCACACTTTCAAACTTTCAACCTTCACCGAGGCTTAATTTCCAATCCAACCAATGACAACATTCATATAAAAAGTACAGAAACAACTTACTTAAAGGATTCAAAGACCAGAGCCAAAACGGAATCGTTCCATGCAATGCCCAGTGCTCAGCACAGGGACACATTTAGTTTAGTAGTCGAGTCTGGCATTGCGAAGCACTAAACACGCAAATCGGTTCTGACTCTGACTCTGACAAGTCGCTCTCGGCGAGCGACATGAAGGACACGTTCTCCGTGTTGATGTGCCCTGTGTCCATCAAAAAGCAAACCTGGCTGATGGCATGTAGCGCTGGCGAGGATGCAGGGTTCGCCATCTCGGACACAGGAGTGACGTCGTGCCGGAGGTGAGCGTCTGACTGTTGCCAAGACATGAACTTGAACAGCACAGCCTCAAACACCCTTGAGATTGCAACGCAAAGCAGTGCTTGATGGGGCGCCCCAGGTGTTGCCAGCCAGCGATAGGCCTTGTTGGCCTTGACTCGCATAGTTTTGATGAACAGGTCGGTGGAATTCATGGCTGCAGCAGCTGCGTAGTCGCTCAAAGCCAGCGTTTCATCATCAGCTGGCGCAGCGGGAGCACCGTGGAGGCTGAGAAACCCTGCCTTCAGCACATTGTGATAGGCCAGCGCAGTCCTGCGTGCCAGAACGACTCTTTTGTGGCAAAAAGAAAATCGCTAAGTACTAGCACTGGCTACTAATTATTCCTTCTACAACCACTACTACTACTACTACTACTACTCCTTCTTCTGCTACTGCTAAGTTATCTGTGTGTCGATCGAAAGTCGCATCACAACTTCACAAATTCATAAAATTACGACTGAAGTGTCTGGCACAGTTGCACATCTCGAAACATATTACTTCACCGACACCCTGGCACAACAAGACGTGTTACCAGTCTCACTGCTGCTAGTTTCAACAACTCGGTTCAGCCCGAGCGGCAGAAAGTACCGCGCTGATTGACCACACGAGGTCCATCTGCTCACCGCAGGAATTGAAGGCTTGCGCCCGAACACGAATGCCTGGCAGCTAAGGGTGACATTGTACATTCCAGGCGCCTATTGCACGAGTTTCACTGCCCGACTACAACCTACTATCACTATTAACTATTAACTCTTACAAATTACTCTGTTAAAAATCAGAAACACCCTACCCTACCTTCTACCTAATGTACTACACTTAATCAACGAGTCAACAAGCGTCGCGTTAGTACAACTCACAACTTACTATCCTTAACGGTATTTACACCCTTGTTTGTTGTTGGTCTGCATGGAAGTCGAGCCAGCGCCTTTCTGGATTCTAGATTCACCTGGCAACAGTAAATTTTCAAGGGCAGAAACTCAGGCGAGTGTCCAACACCGCGCACCAGATTTTGTTGGTGCTCTCCGCAACGCCGCCTGAGCAGCAGTAGAGGCTGCAATGGTGGTAGATGTGGACTTCGTCACCCCAGCTGCCGGTATCCAGATTGAGAAGTTCTTCGGCTAATTGCCAATGGTGCTCATTGCTGTTGGAACGAGGGCCAAGTGACAGTTCCACCAGCAAGTGGTTCCTGCGACGAATCTCCGGATCTGGCCTTAGCTGACATGCGTTTGTTCAGCGTGTTCAAGTGGAACCTGAAAATTTACTAATACCATAGTCAAAGTCAAAAGGGTAAACCGTTCAGAGAGCCACTTCATCAACTTGTTTATTTCAGGCGTGATGAATGCTGCTGGCAATGCCAACCGCTGCTGAAGGCGATGCTGGAGGTGTTGCTTGTGCTGCTGGGGGTGTGGCTCGTGGTGCTGCTGGTGTTGCTGGTGATGCTGCCCAGCTTGCAGGTGAAACTGCTTGCCAGCATCATCAATAGAGACACCTCCGGCGTCAGCAAAACGTGAGCGATTCATGTAAGATTCCCTCAGGATGGGAAACATGCCGCCTTGTCACCCATACACAACAACCATCAAACATCAAACCAGAAAACAAAATCCAGCTACCCAGCGCCTCTCGGGCGCGTTCTGACTTCGTAGTTCTGCTTGACTTGACTCGTCGGTCTAGCAAAACAAAAGAAAACTATGCGCGCGCCGAGTTTCCGGTCGTACATGATCTTTACCCTGCCAGGCGCTCGGATCCACTTCTCCAAGTGCTTGAGCATGTCAAAGTAGTTGCTGCCGCCCGCCAAAAATCCAGCGGCGTAGAACCTTGAGCGGCAAAGGGTTGGCTATTTGTTTGAAGTCTCAAATGGCCTTCGGAATCACAATCTGAATCCGAAACTAAACTGAACTAATCCAAAATCTCCGAAAACCTAACTGACACCACGCAGCATTGCTGAAAGCGGTGAGACACCACGCCAGAATGGCTCGGAAGCGTTGTTCAGGCCATGCCTAACCACACAATCCCGACTCCCGACTCAAACTCCCACAACGAAAGCCAAAAACACGAGTTATAAGTAACATGAAGTATTCAGCCGTCTGATGATCAAGCTGCACGTCACAGATCTTGTGGATAACCACCGAGTTCGATGGCTTGTTGCGAACCGGCCCCAGTGGCACCATTCGCTTGTTTGCAAAGGCGCCGTCCGACACCAACTTCAGCACAAACATCTCCGAGCACGACGCCCAGCCTCGAAAGGGGAGAACATTGACATGGAGGCCATATTTGCAGAGTTGGCAGGGTGACATCTTTGCAGAGTTTGTTCAAGTTTCAACAATACCCATTTCAAATCCAGATATCAAAGTTTCAGTCACTCAGAGTCACTCAGATGGTGCTTCCGAAAGGCAGTACCAGTCTAGTGACTGTGCAACTCTTAGACGTAATTACACTACGGGCTTGCCAATGCGACTCGTGGGGAGTATTGCGCCAAGTTGCTGAACAAGGGAACAGGGTGTCGCTCGTTGATAGCCCGCCAGATGTTTTCAGCGTTCGCGCGAGCAAGGACAATGGGGACCAGTGGGATCGCCGCACACCTCGGCAACGTCAAGACGCCGCAAAGGACATCGAGGCAAAATCAAGAATCGCCAATGATCGCACCGAGCAAATTGGCTGAATGACACAAAGTTTGATGAGACGCACAGCACAGAAACTTAGTCTGAGTCTGCATGTACGCTGTATGGCTAACACCATCGCCCAGCGTCATCCGTCTCTGAACATCTGTTGGCTTTTCCAGAACGATCAGCTCAGCGCGCTGCACCTGGGAGACAGTGGTGGGAGCGCAAGGGCGGCCCCAGTCGCAACAAGAAAAACATCGCCTAAGACTCTAGACTCTAGACTCTGACTATAGGGCCCAGTAACATCGTGGAGTCAGTCTGAGTTGATCGTTCAACAGTCCGATGTCATGAGTCATGAGTCACAAGTCGTGACTCTCATGAGCCGCACATGACTCGTGACAGCAACATCTGGCAGTAACACATCACATGCGCATCACTTACTGACTCAATATTTTGACAACAGTGCCAAAGGCGCCATGATAGGGTAATAGCTGCCGACCTCAATCAAGCCAGACCGTAGCCGTGTTTTCTTGGAGCTCTCGTCGAACTCGATGGACATGGCGACACAGAAGGGCTTTGCCTAGCAACTGACAACCAAGGTCAAGGCAAGGCTGGCTGAAGGTGAAAGTGGTCATTGGTTGGTAACTAATGTCCCAAATGGGATTAGTAAATACACGCGTGAGAAAGACAAATGGGGGGCACAACAGATTAGTTAATGCACCTGGAATAAAGACAAGCACCTGCCACAATGTCAAAAAGGGTCACAAAAAAGGCACAAAAAAGAAGAGAGAAAGAAGAGAAAGGAAAGGAAGGAGAGGAGAGATAGCCAAACCTGGTCCTTGGATCTTTGGTACCTTGCTCCTTAAATCCAAAACTGTCAGCTTTACCAAACCCATGTTTTCTTACATGCCTCTTGTTGAAAACCTGCCCACAATCAAACCCGCAAAGGGGGTAGTAGTTCAGCCCCCAACTTGACATTATTTCAGGGGCCCCCGAAATAAAGTCTTGTTGCCTGGATCTCTGAAAAAAACAACCTGCCCAGTGCAATTGCCTCTTAGCTAGTCGAGTAATTAGACAGCCTAGGTGAGGCTGGCAATGCTTCATGCTGTGTTGCTAGATTTGGGCCTGCTCCTCAAATCCAAAATTGTCAGCTTTACCAAACCCATGTTTTCTTACATGCCTCTTGTGACTCTTGTTGAAAACCAAACCCACAAAGGGGGCAGTACTTCAGCCCCCAACTTGACATTATTTCAGGGGCCCCCGACATAATGTCTCCTTGCCTGGCCCACCCAAGAAAAAACAAAAGGAAGCTCCAGCAATACTAAATCAGATGGAAACTCAAGTCTACCAATACTAAACTAAATCAAATGGAAACTCATGAAAAGGAAGCTCCAGCAATAACTAAATCAAATGGAAAGTCAAGTCTACCAATACTGAGTCAAATGCAAACTCAGATCTCAAAAGGAAGCTCCAGCAATACTAAATCAAATGGAAATTCAGTTCCAAATCTGAAAAGGAAGCTCCAGCAATACTAAATCAAATGAAAACTCAAGTCTACCAATGCTAAATCAAGTGGAAACTCACTTGAACTGGATCTAGATTCTAGATACTATTCCAGGTGCCGGGGGGGGGAGCCCCCTTTCCTAACCCCCATTGGACATTAAGGCGACTCATGACCAGGGACCAGACAACGGCTCCCTGAATTTAAGTTTTGAGTCGAGTATGGGTGCGAAACGCAAACAATGCAAACAAGACTCTTGCTGAACTTGACCGCACGAGCTTTCCAGGCTGCGCGCGTAGAGCTCGCTCAAGGACGCTCTGACCTACACCGGCGTCAGGAGCCAACCGCAAATGTCGGGAGCCAAGCAACCAACAACTGATGTTGCTGAAACATACGACTGAAACATACGACTTTCCGCATTGATGAAAAATGCTTCGATGCAATGGACTCAGACATATTCCCTGTCAATTGGCCGCCAACTTTCCACCAGTCGACATGCGGCACACGTTACATGTCAAGTCAAGCCACTTTGGTGACATAGCTTGTGGACGCCGATAGCCAGTAGGCAAGCGAGTTTACTGAGTACATTGTAGGGCTTCGCGCTTGGGCTTTTGCAGCCTTCCAGCGGATGTGGCTGTGCTCCTTCACAGCGCTGAGTTGACAGCTTCTTCCCAGCCTGGGATGCGGGGACACTCCACACTGCGCAAGTCAACAAGCTTGGTGGTACCGCTGTGGAAATTGGATTTGGGATTTGAGAAGAACCCCCCCCCCCCCCCAAGTGTCAAGTGTCAAGTGTCCAAGCCTCAGAGCCCAACCTCCGAAAACAATCTGGAGGCCGGGAAAAGGCAATAGATGAGCAACCGTGAGGTCACGTGAACTTCCGCCGATGCAAGATTCAATTGCCTCAAGTTCAATTAGCTCAACTTCAACTGGTTCAATGACAAATCAAGAAGGGAAGCACCAACGAACTCCGCAAATCCAGTTCAGTCCTGCCTTACTTGGACAGAAAGCGAAACCAACACCATACAGACTCAGACCACTGACAACTGGAAAACCAAGGCATCAACTTGAAGTATTCAAGAGTCCCGAAGGTTACTTGGCTCAGCACGTCCGCAAACTACGTAATCATGGCTAGGAAAAACGGCAAAAGATCATGAGGCTAAACGGCTGAACCCGTGCTCGACTAGCGTCGAAGCTCGGCACATCGCCGCTGCCGTCCAAACCCGATACTTGCCCCGCCCGCGCACCCCGGTCTTAGTCTTAGTCCTTCTTGTCGGGGCCGACGCCACAGCAGCATTGGCAAGCCCCACATCGGACTTCCGCACTGCGTGGTCCCGCAAGAAGCGGTCCGCCAAGCTCCTGAGACAGGAGCGCCGCAAAGCATTTGAGCCAAATGATTTGGGTTTGACTCGGCACACGACTCGAGTCACGATGACTCACACCTCTCACACCTCGCATGTGACCGGCGACTTGCGACTCATGGGCTCGGGACTTGTGCCTGGCTAGAAACGACCAACTGAAAACAAACAACACCTCAACTTCACATCGACGCGATTAATAAATTGCAGTCTCTGAACAAAACAC
>CAUJNA010001125.1:339977-342477 GCA_963377175.1 Effrenium voratum
GGCCTTACCAATTCCAATTGCAAATGCAAACGCTATGTCGACTCTGATGAGTCTCTGACGTCCATGATGAGATTGGATTCATGCGCCCGTAGATGTTGCAACCGCCAACTTATGCTTTGCAATCACTTGAACTGTGTGTGCTATCTTTGACTCCGTGTCTAACAGCTAACGTTTGCAACTCGTAATATTGGTCGGTTGGTGGTTGAAACTTGCAGCTTCACAAGATTCACAAGCGTTCATGCCACTGGGAGCACACCATGCGCATGAAGACAAACAACAGACCTTGCAAAACCAGAAACAAAAACAGCATGTTTTGGAAAACCCCAACAGATATAAAAAGAACAACAACAAGTTTAGCATACAGTATGATAGCTGAATCATTGAACTCCAAAGTAGCACAAAGTAGGCCACAACCAACCCAGTGCGCGCACCGCGCGCGCTGTACGCGCACCGCTCGCAAACCGCACGCGCGTCGCACGCGCGCCGCGCGCACTGTACGCGCGCCGCTCGCACACCGCACGCGCACTGCACGCGCGCCGCGCGCACTGTACGCGCACCGCTCGCACACCGCACGCGCACCGCTCGCACACCGCACGCGCACTGCACGCGCGCCGCGCGCACTGTACGCGCACCGCTCGCACACCGCACGCGCACCGCTCGCACACCGCACGCGCACTGCACGCGCACCGCGCGCACTGTACGCACGCAGCACGCGCACCCCATCGTACACATACGGTATCCTTCTATCATAAACGGCCATTTCATGACTCTCGAATTTAGCTAACATATATATATATATATATTAAAAGGAAACCAAACAAGCAAAGACCTCAGGAAATGGCTGGGAACCACCAAGACAAGAGATTGATTTCACCACTTCAAAGCTTGGGATGCTGAAACTGGAAGCCCGAAATCAAGCTCAACTCTGCCATCCCGCTATGGCCCATGTCTAAGACCTCCCCTTTTGCACCCCCGGTCAACTACCTCAGCTTTCGCCGCGAAAACTGACCTTGGCATCCGGCGTGAACCAAATTGACGGATTCTTTGTCAAAAGACATCCCATGCTTCAAGGCATAAGTTGACTGACCGAAAGGGTTTTTTCAAAGGGAAATGGGTCCCCAAAGCTCACTGGCTGAGTGGATGGCCCAAAAAAAGTCCAAACTGTTTGTTTACCACTAAAACGGTCTTCCCAAAAAGTATAAAGTCCATGAACTCAGGGAGTGAGAAAGGGTCCTTTTGTTCCACAACCCATTCTAGCGGAGATTTTTCAGTTGCTGATTCCAGGTAATGATATGTCCACCCAAGAATAGCATCGATAAGTTAGACAACCTTGCCAATCGCTACGTGAGACCCTGCATTGCTTGATCCTTCCAAGCAACGTCAGACTCCTGACAAAAGTGCATTAGTTGTGGGTAAAATACACTACCTAGAGTCTCCAGGACCCTTTAAAAATGGGGTCATTACCCTAAATAATGGGGTCATGGACCTACTTTTGAAGGGTCATGGAGACTCTAGGTAGACCGAGATTATGAGCCAGCAACATGTCCTTCCAAAAGCTTTGCGGACTTCAAACCCGTACTTCTGCCGTTGTGTGCGCCGGCGGACTTGGACCTCACAGAAACTTGACCTCGAAAAGGAAGACCAATACTCGGTTGCTTTCTGCTCTCCTGCTAAAAGTTTAACTTTTAGTGGTTTCATTCGGAAAACCCATTAGTTGGCAAAAAGTTAGTCCTCGCCTCCCTTGGCAAAATGCACCTCTGATTCAAATTGAGTTCTTGTGAGGGCTGTCCAAAAAAGTAAACCCGGTTGTTGGAAACCCGAAAAAACAAATGTAGCCGCTTGTAGCGTTCCCAAAGCGGGGGACTTGTAAGGCGGTTGTCAGAGAAGTAGTGCAAAAGTCATAGCAACTCGGTCCTCAAAAAAAAACTAAAAAGCTAATTGGTAAAACCTAAACAAACATTTCTTTTTAAAAGAAAAACACCTATAATAAAATCAAAAAAGCCAACTGCATGTGGAAAATCGGGGCTCCGTTTTGGTTTTCAGCTTCCTGATTGGCGGTTTGGAGCCCGCTAAGGCCGGGGGTTCACATCCAACCATCAATCCAAACCACCAATTCAGGGTTCCCTACGATTTAATCTCATTGGAACCATCTCTCACCAGAAAAAGCTGACCCATTCTCTGCAACTAAAATTTGGTCGAAGCAGCCCAAAAAGGTGACTAAAGCCCAAGTTCTGGGAATTTGGGAGTGAGTTGGAAAAACACAACAAAAACAAAATGGATACACCTCTGGTCGTGCTCTTGCGAGCACCTCTTTTTCGAACTCCAAAATTCTTCCCGGTGGCAGTTAAGTTACTCAAAGGACCAATTTGATCAACCATATCCCACATGGAAACACCGATTCAGCTCGAGGATTTCCCGGCCCTCTTTTCACATACCTGTGACCTTCCGGGGCTGGAAGTCCACTTGAAACCTTTGAAGCTCTGGGGTTCCCATGGAAACC